>APFE030142424.1:66787-84256 GCA_000404065.3 Pinus taeda
TCAATGGAGTGCTTGACCTGACAGTGCAGAGGAACCCCTACGGGGGAGGTGAAGATGTCCTCGTACTCCTCCACGACCTTGTCCATCTGTAGTTGTCGTGCAAAGGGGCCCTGTCTGGAGGTTGTGGCCACCGTCTTCTTCTTTTCTTGAGGGCGTATCGTTAGGAAAACAAATTTTCCAGTTTTGGAAATGAGCTTACTGCATTGTTTTGCAGTAATCAAAGAGATGGCAGTAGGCGGTGCTACCTTTGGTATCTTGTACAACTGATTTCCAATGTAATATTAACAGCACGGGGCCTTGATTCATACACAGCATGTCGCTTCCATAAGTATGGTTGTCCTAATAATACATCACAAACTTCAAGGGGAGTAATGTCACACAATACCTCATCTGTGAAGGGCTTGATGTTGTATGGAAGGCGACACTATTGGCTCATGCGAAGATCCCGTCCTTGGTGCAGCCGCCCGATGGTGTACGGTTGTGGATGTGTTGTGGTCGGTAAGCCCAATCACTTCACGACCTCTGCTGAAATGAGATTCTTTTGGCTCCCGCTATCGACAATGAACTGTAGCGGGGAGCCCCTTACCCACATCTGGAAGTGGAAGAGATGCTCCTCCTCCTCTGGATCTTCGGGTTCACCTTTCTAGATCTTAGCAGTAGCAACAGTGGCGTTGGGATCCACATCAAGGATCTGCTTCCCTTTGTCATTCCCCTTGTCGGGTTCTGACTCAGAGTCGGAACCTGCATCTGATTCTGAAACCTTTAGCTCAGCCACTAGTGGCTGCTTCGCCTGACACTCACTTGTGTTGTGAGTGGAGCTCTTATGGAACTCACACCATTTTCCTGTGTCCTTTTTCGGGTTTGCGGCACTGTTCTTTGCTTGTAGCTTTGGCGAGTTGTCTTGGGCTGCCCTGCCTTGGCTTTGTCCTTTGTTCTATGGTTTTGGGGCACCTTTCCCTTGCTTTGGATTCGCAAATCCAAAGTCTCGCTTCTTTTGTTTAAACTTCTGCTCGATCTTGACGGCATATCGGTATGCTAAGCCGAGCGAGGAGATGTTCAGGAATTCCATTTCTTCCTGGATGTACTTGTGCAGGCAACCGTGGTATTTGAGTATCAAATGCTACTTCGAATCCTTGATACCCAACTTCGTGTGAAGGGTATGGAAAAGATTGGTGAACTTCGGCACATCTTGATCCCTTCCCTGCCGCAGCGTGGTCCACTTTATGTATTCATCCTCATAGCTTCCAACAGGGTAGTATTGCTCCTTAATGGCATCTTGGATTGAATTCCAGGTGGGTGCAGCTGAAAATAGCGAGCCCGTAGTTTCATCCTTTTTCTCACAGTAGGTTTCCCACCAGTCCTTGACGTGGGGGGCTGCTTTGAGAAGAGCGAAAACAATCTTTTTCCGACTCGAAAATTCATGAACAGAAAAATAACCCTCTAGCAGATTTAACTATTTATCTACGGCATCTGCGTTTATCTGACCCTTGAATATGGGGATTTCAAAATTAACTTGTACCTTAAAGGGCGTGGCATTTCCAGAGTTGCTGCTAGAAGTCGATGCGTCACTTTTGGGTAGCTGCTGGAGGATTTGGGCAAAGCTGTCCATCATCGCGTTCCGTTGTCACTTGAGGGCTTCTTCGAGCAAGATTTTGATAGGATCTCCTACTCCCTCATCTTTCTTCTCATCCGCCATGGGAGGCCATCGGGATTTGTGAGGCTGGTCTTGCAAAGGTTTGACCAGCTCAAGCCCTAACTCCTTATATCCCGACCTCGTTGGGGACATGCAAAGAAAAAAAGAAAAAAAACTAGACCGCTCTAATACCACTGATGACCAGACTTAAACAGGAATGCAACAAATTACAGAGATAACCATATACACAAAGATGCAACGGAAATAATACTTCATTTCATTAATGGAAAATACTGAAATATGCTTACAACCAGAAATGGAAATCAACCAGCTAGGGCGATGGTAGGTTATCTCTGAGAAGAGATGTGTGGCTACATGCCTCTGAACTATGTTACAATGAGGCTCGAAGGCCTATTTATTGTTGAGAAACAATGGAAAACCCTTCACATTCCAAAACCTAACCCTAGAAGATGAAACACCAAATTGTGGGCCCCGTTTTTTGGTAAGTTGGTACATCAACTTCCCGGGGTCGCGAATTGGTCGTATTATCTCTGTTTGACGTGCATGATAGCCCGTTGGAAAGATCTCTCTGAGGATTACGACAGAAAATATGATTTTTAGTTAGAAAAATCATTGGCGGTATATTTCCCAAAAAACATCATTTAGGGCCTCAAAACGGCTCCAGAAGTTTAGGACCCGAAAAACTGCTAAAAATAGTAAACAGTGCTATAATTAAGGAAACAGAAAAAACTGAAAGAAGCACTAGAGGCGATCCAAGTGGAATTAGTGGGTGGCCACCAATATCCACCTGGATGAGTTCTAGCCTAAAACTGTATCAATGTTTCCTTCTGAAGTTTAAATATAGAATTCAGGTGACAATGCTCTATATTTAGAGTGAATCTAAATCAATTCTTCCTTCTCCATCTTATAAATTTCAAAGATCCAGTAGTATGCCTACCTTGCTCTATTGCACTTAAGCTTGATTATATATGTATTTGATCATCTTAAGGCTCTCTAACTCCATTTCCAAATGACCTTCCCTTGATGTTCCAACCAAATCAATTCAAAAACCAAACTCTAAACTTCACATCTAACCTAAAGTTCTAAAATCATCAAAGTTAAGTCTGAAAGAGAGATCCCTCTCTGAAGCTGGCACGGCTAGATCCCAACTTCCAAAGTGGTTCTGTGGTTACCTTTGCAATTTCTTTCACATCCTTATGGAATTAGAGAGTGCTCGCCATCTTGGCGACTATACTGGGGAAGAACAAGTTTGACTTTCATACGAAGTTTTCCTTGGTAAAATATATTTGTTCTTAAAGCTATTTCAAAGTTTCTTGTAGGGAAATAGATAAGATTAAGGTTGTCTTTTCACTTATAGATGTATATATCTTCTGTTGTTGATATTCGTTGTATATATCTGCTTTTTGTTAATATTTCAGCTGCATATATTGGTTTTTGCAAATATTTTGTTGTAGATATGGCTTCCAAAAGAATACATACTAGAGCCAATCCAGATCCCAATCCACTAGAGATTGTAGATAAACATGATAAGATTCTTAGAAAAAAAAGGTTAACTAAAAGCCAAGGGATCAATAACCCTCCATGTAGCACTGAATATTTACCTGTAGGTTTTGAAAATCTAGATGAGGTTGATATTGGGTTCGATCTAGATTTCGGGTATAGTCTGTTTTGTACTAAATCAAACACTTGGGTACTTGAGATAGTGGTTGATGAGAAAATATTCAAACCTCATATTTTAAAACATCAAACTGTTAAGCCTGATTTTGAAGATGATGTCATTAAACAATTTGATAAAATTTAACAATTGGTATCTAAGTGAGATCAGGATGTACATAAATCCTGTAAATTACCCAAATCTGCATCCTCTTCTTCCATTTCTGCATCTCCAAATCCACCTAAAAATCCACCTAATATTTCCATCCCACTTGAAGTTCCCCCTATTTATACTATTCCACCACAAACTCCTTTCATTTCTACTATTTCTACAGTAAAAACCCCATTACCAGTCTACCTATTTCATCTTCTATCCCTACTACCTCTATACCAACTCAACATAGTACAATATGAATCCCTTTGGGAACCTCATCATCAAATGTTGTAGTCACTTCTTCATCTCATTTTCCCAGGATGGTAGCTCGATATGCCCCTTTGGTCCTACTAGGTAAATTCTACCCTATGCCACAAGATTATCAAAGTCGGATAGCCTAGTTCGATGGCACATGATCAATCATTCCCAACAACACATCAATAGGATGAATGAATACCTAGACCTACAAGAAATTGTTGAAGATGATGTTAAAATGAGGTTATTTTATCAAAGTATTTTAGTGGAGGTGAAAAAATGGTTTAAGGCATTACCTGTTGGATCAATTCCATATATTTCCCAATTTCATTAGAATTTCCTTACTAGATGGGAAGTGAAGAAAAACTTACTTGAAATACTAGTAGAGTATGAAAGTATCAAAAGAACCCCTGGTGAAACAAACCAAGACTACTGTGGTAGGTTCAACAAAATTTACAATTCCATCCCAACTGCTATATAACCCCTACAAAAATTATCCTTGATGAAATTCCCAAATGGATTTGATCCTGATATGTCTTATCAGCTTAGAGAAAGAAATCCTTCAACCCTTGAGGAAATGTAGAGAAATGCAGTTAGTGTGGAAGTCAACCTCTTAGCTAAAAGAGCTAGACTAAAAGTTGAAAAAAGAGTCAGTATAAAGGAAGAACTTGCTTCTTCCTCTTCTGACGCAAAATTAGATAGTTTGATTGGGTAAATGGAAAGGATGGTGGAAATAATAAGCTTAGATGATAGAAATGCTCGTAGAGAAAACCAAGGTAGTTCTCAAAACATAAATCAAAACTTTATAAGGACTCCACCTCAAATCAAAGAAAGGGACCGAGAGGCCCCAATGATAAACAAAAAATTAGGCCTCCTTTCCAGGAAACCTATGTTGAAGAGGTTGAATGAATAGAAGATTATTGGGAAAACCAAATAATTTTTTTTAAGGAAACCGAAATAGATCAAATTTTCGTTACTAAGGAAGAATAAGACATTTTCCTACTCTCAAAACTAGAAGCCATTCCATTAGAATATAAAGACTATAAACAAGGATATCAGAATGCCATCATGGGAGTACATAGACAATATAACTTGAGGAGTAAAAATACTGTTGATACCCCTCTTAAAAAAGCTACTGATCCTCCTCCCAAAACGACTCTTAAAACCCCACCCAAGAAGACTCAAACTGATATTCCTTCCTCTTGTTAAACTAAAGAAGATTCTCAAAAAGAAAATCCTAAGAAACAGGACCTAAGCATTAAATAAATAGAGAAATATCAAACCATATTCAACAATGAAAATAAACTGGCTAAAGTCAAAATTTTCATCCCCCTCACTGAGTTAATGAATAAAAATGTATACAGAGCCCAAGTGATGAAAGCCATAAAGGTAGGAGAAGGAACAAATCGTGTAAACCTCATAGATAACCAACCTAAATTGTTGTTTGGCCCAGAAGTTGAAGGTAAACCTCAATATGGGATTGTTCCTCCTTTCTACATTAGTTTGAATATTTATGATAAAAACCTTCATAATCCTATGGTTTACTCGGGTGCCTGACCTAATCTGATGCCCAGATCCATCTAGAAAAACTAAATCTAGACATCGCCAGGCCATAAAAGGACTTGTATTCCTTTGATTCTAGCAAGGTGAGATGCCTAGGTCTCATCAAAGACTTGTGTGTCACTCTATCTCAAATCCCATCCAAAAGCTTAGTTATGGACATTATAGTGGAATACATACCTCCAAAGTATGGAATGTTGCTCTCTAGATCATGGGGGGATAAATTGCAAGGCACCTCACAAATGGATATGAGTTATGCTACTATTCCTATGTTTGGTTAAACCATAAGACTTTATAGGGAGACACTAATGAAGTACATGGTTAGCATTCAAGAGAAGCCTAACAATTATCCCCTCTATTCAGTACATTCAGACATGGACTTATTTATCTTGTACAATAATGATTGTGTAGAAAATGAAATTTCATACTTAGAGGTTGAAGTCAATAATACAGAGATAATAAAATTTAATGCCAAATATATCAATGCAGAGGGAGAAGCTTTGTGGAATATGAATTTTGATGTAATTGTGAGTAAATATGGAGTAGGGGCAAGTCTTTTCATTGTAAACTAATCAAAAAACATGGCAAAAGGACATGGTTACAAACTTAATTTTCAGTGCACCAATAACATAGCTAAATATGAGGCACTGATCTTAGGGTTGTAGGTGTTAGCACTCCCCCAGATCTCCAAGGCCAAGGAAGAGTCCAGCTGAGATAACCACAAACCAAACTTTTAGCTTGGTAGCTAGCCCTACTAGGTTAGAGAGGGCTCTCTCCATAAAATCATAGCCAAGAGGGCTAGATGAATTAGGGTTTAGGCTATTTATGCTGTGCAGAGGGGTTTTGTTTGTTTGAAATTGGGTTGTTGGATAAGGGTCAGTTCAAAGAAGCTAGGTTAGGGAAAATAACATATTATTGCAGACATTCAAAGGGGCAAGGTAGGTAGGTAGGTTAGCACATTAGGGTTTCTTGGGATGAGATGATTCAAATAGGTGAGAAGCTAGGAAGAGCATGAAATATGTATTCTTCCTAAACTGAAGAAAGGTGAACAAACTATGAAAACTTCCCCAAAACAGAGCATGTCAGATGATTTCTGTTTATCAACTTGAAATAGATCATACAATATACATGAAATGGAATATGGAGCAACAATACATTCGTACAAATGAAACTGAAGAAAAAAAATAATGTTAGACAACCATACCATAGGTATTCCAAGGAAAGAGTTGCAACTCATCTATTAAAACTGGCCAAATTCTAATACAATAGTGTCTCTGACCCAACCTCATGGGTTGAATCCATGAGACGAGGAGAAGTTCCACCAAAATATGAACTGATAGCTAGAGTGTAGGGTGGTCAAAGTGACTCATCCCTAATTATAATGAAACTGATTCATTACACCTCGTAGAGTCTATTTATCTAATGTCTTTGCCCTAGGTAATAGTAAAAATACAATAATTACATTTAAATCATGAATTAATTTAGTAAACACTTGATTTCTCAAGATAAAAATCAAATCTGGAGAAAAACAGTGAAAAATCAGGCAACTGGTTAAACACGTCCTTTTTGTGTCAAACACGCCCTCCATCTTGCAAGCTGATTTTGACTTCCTTCCTGGTGTCCAAATTGAGCCAAGGATAGCTCATTGGAAAGCTTGTTGAGTCTAGTTTCTAAATATACCTTAATTTTCCAAAATGGACTTGATTTGACCTCCAAAATATGATTCTACCAAGACTAGTCAAAATCCCAATGCCAGCCTCCAAAACAGGGCAGAAACATGATGTTTTGGGTGTTTTTGACCCTTTGATTGCCCAGTTGACCCCAAAAATGTTAGAAAAATGGTTTTCCTCACTATATTTGACCTTCTAAATCCAATTGTGGTGGCCATTTTTCCTTTGGATGCCTCTAGGAAAAGGCGTTGCGCTTTTGGCAGTTTGACTGGTGTAAAAATTGCCAAAAATGCAAAAAACTCCAAAATTTTCAAACAATTACTCAAAATTCTTCAAAATTTGATCTATGGAAGGCTAATGAGATATGTTAGGCAATGAGTGATGCCTCAACAAGTATTTCAAGCTTGTCTTCCTTCTTTTTCTTGGCTAGGGTTTTAAGTCTTTTTTTGACTTTTTGGATCTTGGAGCTTGCAATTTGATTTTTCTTGAAGTAATGTTTGGCCATATTTCTTTGTAAGTCATTACCCCTCTTTGATTTTTCTATCCTCCTCTTCCACATAGTCTCTGTCTTCCTCCACAATGTTTGGTTCAGAAACCCTAGGGATAAGGTAGATGGGAATGGGAAGTGGAAATAGGTCTATAGAATAGGGATAGGGCTATCAAAATTTGAGGAGATGAGGGGAGGGATTATGGAGCCGTGGGAGGTGATATGATTTGGGATAGGGAATTTTATTACAGTTAGGGGTTTTGGGAGCCTAAGAAAATAAAACACCTAGGTCTTAGGGTTTTGGCAATAAAGGGCTTTAGGAAGTAGTGAGATGATATGGGGGTTGGGAAATGGTTTAATAGTGATATGGGAAGGGAATATAAGTAGTAGGGAGTGAACTTGGAGGTGTGGGAATGAAACTAGGGTTTTCAAGTTTGAAAATACCAAATTTCACAGAAGAGACTTAATACCATGAATTTATGATTTGTGAAATGTAAGGAGGGTATATTTTAGTGCTACTTACTTGCTAGAGGAAGAAAACAACCAAACGTGAAGTTTCTGAGGCAATGGCACTTTGTTTGGAGTTGGTGAGAAATTTTGTCAAACGCGCATCTTAATAATGAAACGCTCCCTCCACTGCACAAACGCGCAGCGTAACAATGAAACACGCAGCGTAATACACAAACACACAACGTAACACTAAAACTCGCCCTCCATAACACAAGCGCTCAACATCATCTTCAAACCAAATTTTGACTACATTCCTAGAGTCCAAATTGATCTCAAGATAGCTCATTGGAAAGATATCTCTCTTGGATACACAATGGACCTATCAAGCACTTAAAGTGATCATGTATAGCCCCTCAAAAACTCGATTCTCCCATTATTGGTCAAAAAGTGTAGAATGAGGGTGCAAAAATGAAGTGTGCTCTTGCATGAAACTTCGGGAGGACTTTCTCAACTCCAAAGTGAGCTCCTAATAGTTCATTGTAAATCTTTTCTGTCTAGTTAACATTTGACTCATCAAGAAAGTCATTTGGACACTCCATCTAGGAGAAAACATTATTTTCCCAAGGTCACTCCAGAAATGTAGAAAACCTCTTGTAGAAACCGTATTTTTGACATTTCTCCAAAACCATGGCATGTGTAAAAATTAAAGGAGTTTTGTCATCCTTATACTATGATGGAAACAAACCTCTCACATTTTTCAAATTCATCTATGTTTTGTCAAAAACATAGTTTGAAGAAAAACTAGCCGTATGTGTGGCAAATGATTCGTCCCTTAGAATGAATTCTTGAAAAATGATGGAGACAAGATGTCTATGAGTTGGAATAGCCTCATACTTGCTGAAATGACCTCCCTTATGCCTCCTCTTCTCATATTTATCTAATTCCATAACCAACCCTAGCTCAGCGGGAGAGGACATTAGAGTTTAATTCTTGTGGAAAATGATGATTTGGACACCCTTGGGAAAAGACAACTCCCTTTGGCATTCACTTAACTTTTGAAACTTTACCCTTTCACTTGACTATGTCCTTTGAACTTGATCTTCTGATTTGATCTTCTTGGTGGATTTGGAAACATAATGACTTTGAAACTCTTCCTTTTGGATGATGGAACTTTGAACTTACAACACTTGGAACCATGAGAATTATTACATATTAAAACCATAAAATTACATTTTTGCTTGAATATTCAAATTACAAACTATTTGCTGATGAAATCTTGTTTATTCTTACTCCTTCACTTTCTGGTCTTTTATGTAGGAGATGGTGTTTTGGTGGACCTTGGAAACCCTAAGACCTAATGGATATTTTGAGTGGCCATGACCATGATGAAAATGACTATCATGACTAATGGTATACTTCAGCAAAAGGTGAAATGAGCCAACAAGGGGTAAAATTCTAAAAGGAGTAAAGGAAACCCTAATTCAACCTTTAGTGACCAAGTTTTTTGCATGATGACCTAGTGGAATGACAAAAATGTCAGAATTGGACCCTAATATGATATGAAAAGAGAATTTTGATCATTGATGGAAGTATGCAAATACTGACACTAACATTGACCTTATTGGGGATGGCAGCTCCTTGGATGTGTCAAGAACACCATAGACCAAGTGCGTAACCATGTGGGCCAATACGGTCAAAAACTTAAACTAAAATGCATGAATAAATGCTGACAACTCAAATGACACAAACTGACTTGTGACGAACTAAAAATTGACTCAATACTGACTTACTTAATTGACACAAGTACTTACAAAAATTATTAATGGAAAAGACCATCGATATTTGAGGGCTTCAAATCTTGTTGAAAACCAGTTGCCTACCGAAGAAATATGTACAATCATGTGAAGTGATCCTTCCAATGTAACCAATCCAGCAGATGACTACTTACTGAAATTCCGCTCTCAGTTTCCTCGAGAAGGTAGAATGATGTACATGTAGGCAACTCACAATAACAACTGATATGAAAGATATGAATACCAGAGATGGAATAATCTAAACATGAATCCTTATGAGAAAACCAAGAAACCAATTCTTATGCTAACAAACCCGACAACATTCATCTTTTTCAATGCTTGCAAAAGATTGCCAAAGGGATCTTGAAAATCATGAAGCATTACCTTGTCTTGAGATACAACAACAAAAATAAAAGTACTCCCTTCATTATGATCTAAAAGAATAGTTGTTTTTTGATTGATAAGAAGGCATAGTGAACTATAACCTTCTTCTATCTGAGTGTTGTCTGTAAATTCCTCGAGCATGAGAAATTATGACTCGATTTCTGGCATACTATCTCTCTTAGGCTCATACTTCTCAAATTCATAGTCTAAGTCATCCTTAAACAAAAAAAAATCTCCAAGATTATCAAACATGCCAGCCCTATCATCTTCATGAAAGAAAGCAATATCTGTTAGCTGATTTATAAATCTAATTTCAAGACTATCCTCATTTTCAAAAGTGGAAGAAGTTTCACTAACACCTTCTTGACTATGTGAACACTGCAGACCTGCATTAGCTTGGGCTATAACATGACTTTTCAGGAGTTGATCTATCTCATCTTCAAATAGAGGAGATAGTACTTTTTGTTTTCTTTTGCTAAAAAAGTAATTTTCTTCTTTCCCTCCTAAAGTTTGACAAGGATGTTGGATATCTTCATTAATTTGAAGTAAAGGAGTATATAAATTTTCATCAGACTGCTAATTCATTTCATGTGATTCCTTTTGACTATCAAGATGTAGAATTTCTTTATCTTCAAGCAAAGAGGAAGCTATTGTATGCTGACTATGATCTTGTGTATCAAATTGACTAGCTTATTTAGATTGTTATTGAAGGGAAAAATCAAAGAAGGCTTCAATGATTTCTTCATCATCCATGCATTCGATATCATCAATACTTTCAAGATATGCAATGAAACCTTCACTATAATGACAACAACTTTGTAAAGAAATATAATACTTCACATAATGGTTGGAGAACACATTATGGAAATCTTTTAAAGAACATAAGCTTCCTTCTGGTAACCCTTCATACCATACCCTATCTTTACCTTCAAGGGTAGTCATAAACAACTTCATGAGACAGTCCTTAGGAAACTCCACTCTTAGTCTACATACATGTACAAGAAACTTTACTAAATTCAAACTAGCATCATCTTCTTGTTCATTTGAAAATATAGGAAGATTTGTAAACCAATCAACATGAGGCATAGAATTCGGAAATCCAGGTTCTAAGTTCAATGCATAGGAGCATACTTGTGATTTCTTCTTGAATTATAAATCATCTTTACAACAATTAAGTCACCAAGAAGGTTTTCAAACTACTGGTTCTTGAAAAGTGGAGTTTCCATGAAAATTCTGAACCTTTGGATTCGTTGACACTGGAGTTGCTAGGTGAATGATTTCAACCTTCGTGTGCTTGATCACTATCCACCATCAAAAAACAGATCTAAAATTTGTGGTACACCCAGGAAAAATGAATCCTTTGTTCCCCGGCAATGACGAAAGTATGTTAGCACTCCTCCAGATCTCAAAGGCTGAGAAAGAGTCTAGCTAAGGTAAGCACAGACCAACCTTTTAGCTTGGTAGCTAGCCCTACTAGGCCAGAGAGGGCTCTCTCCATAAAATCACACCCAAGAGGGCTCAATGAATTAGGGTTTATGCTAGTTATGATGTGCAAAGGGATTTTGTTTGTTTGAAATTGGGTTGCTGGATGAGGGTTAGGTCAAAGAAGCTAGGTCAGGGCAAATAAGATATGATTGCAAACATTTAAAGGGGAAAGATAGGTAGTTAGGCTAGCATATTAAGTTTTCTTGGGATGAGATGATTTAGACAGGTGAGGAGCTAGGAATATCATAAAATATGTATTCTTCCTAAACTGAAGAAATGTGAACAAACTATGAAAACTTCCCCAAAATAGAGCATGTGAGATACGTTTTGTTTATCAAATTGAAAGAGATCATACAATAGACAAGAAATGGAATATGGAGCAATAATACATTCATACAAATGAAATTGAAGAAAAAAAACAATGCTAGACAACCATACCGCAAGTATCCCAAGGAAATAGCTCCAACTCATCTATTAAAACTGGCCAAATTTTGATCTAATAGTGTCTCTGATCAATCTAACAACATCCAACTGAGTCCAACCTATGAAAATACTAAAAAATAAAATATACAGGCCTGAAAAAAACTCCTCCCAACCTCAGGGATCAAATCCATGAGAGGAGGAGCAGTTCCAGTAAAATCTGAACTGATAACTAGAGTGTATGGTGGTCAAAGTGACTCATCCCTAATTGCAATGAAACTGATTCATTACACCTCATAGAGTCTATTTACCTAATGTATTTACCCTAGGTAATAGTAAAAATACGATAATTACATTTACATCATGAATTACATAAGTAAAAACTTGATTTCCCAAGATGAAAATCAAATCTGGAGAAAAACAAGGACAAATTAGGCAACTGGTCAAATACACCATCTCTGTGTCAAATGCACCCTCCATTGTGAAAGCTTATTTTCACTATCTTCCCAGTGTCCAAATTGAGCCCAGGATAGCTCATTCGAAATATTGTCCTGTATAGTTTCCAAATCTACCTTTAGTTTCCAAAATGAGCTCATTAGAAATCTTGTCCTGTATAGTTTCCAAATCTACCTTTAGTTTCCAAAATGGACTTGATTTGACCCTCCAAAAGCTGATTCTCCCAAGATTGGTCAAACGTACAGTGCCAGCCTCCGAAAGAGGGCAGAAGCATGATTTTTTTGGCTTTTTTTGACCCTTTCACTCCTCAATTGACAAAACAAACCTTAGAAAAGTGGTTTTCCTGACTTTATTTTCCCTTTTGAATCTAATGATGGTGGCCATTTTTCCTTTGTAGGCCTCTTGGAAAAGCACAATGCCTAAGGCACTGTGCTTTTGGTAGTGTGACTAGTACAAAAACTGCCAAATATCCAAAAAACTCCAAAATTTTCAAAATTGCTCAAAATTATTCAAAATTTGATCTATGGAAGGTTGATGAGGTATCTTAGGTAATGAGTGATTCCTCAGCAAGGATTTCAAGCTTGTCTTCCTTCTTTTTCTTGGATAGGGTTTCAAGCCTTGTTTTGACCTTTTGGAGCTTGGACCTTGCAATTTTATTTTTCTTGAAGTGATGTTTGGCCATATTTCTTTGTAAGTCATTGCTCCTCTTTGAATTTTCTATCATCCTCTTCTTGTGCATCCTCCTCTTCCACACAATCTCTATCTTCCTCCATAGTCTTTGGTTAGGAAACCCTAGGGATAAGGTAGATTGGAATGGGAAGTGGAAATAGGTCTCGGAAATAGGGATAGAGCTATAAAAATTTGGGGAGATGAGGGGAGGGATTATGGAGCTGTGGGAGGTGATATGATTTGGGATAGGGAATTTTATTATAGGTTAGGGGTTTTGGGAGCCTAAGCAAATAAAACACCTAGGTCTTAGGGTTTTGGGAATAAAGGGCTTAAGGAAGTAGTGAGATGATATGGGGGTTGAGAAAGGGTTTAATAGTGATATGGGAAGGGAATAGAAGTAATATGGAGTGAAATTGGAGGTGTGGGAATGAAACTAGGGTAGGAAACTCCAAATTTCACATAAGAGACTTAATACTGTGAATTTATGACTTGTGAAATGTAAGGAGGGTATATTTTAGTGCTACTTACTTGTTGGAGGAAAAAAACAACCAAACGTGAAGTTTCTAAGGCAATGGAACTTTTTTTGGAGCTGGTCAGAAATTTGGTCAAATTTGTAGCTTAAAAATGAAACACTCCCTCCACTACACAAACACGTGGTGTAACACTGAAACGCGCAGTGTAATACACAAACGCGCAACGTAACACTAAAACTCGCCCTCCACAACACAAGCACTCAATGTCACCTTCAAACCAACTTTTGACTACATTCCTAGAGTCCAAATTGAGATAATGATATCTCGTTGGAAATATATCTCTCTTGGCTACACAATGGACCTATCAAGCACTGGAAATGATCATGTATAGCCCCTCAAAAATCAAATCTCCCAAGATCGGTCAAAAAGTGTTGAATGAGTGTAAAAAAATGAAGTTTTCTCTTGCAAGAAACGTTTGGAGGTCTTCCTGAACTCCAAATTGAGCTCATGATAGCACATTGGAGATATATTTCTGTCTAATTATCATTTGACTCGTCAAGAAAATCATTTGGACACTCCAGCTAGGAGAAAAAATTATTTTCCCAAGGTCACTCTAGAAATGCAGAAAACCTCTTGTAGCAACCGTATTTTCGACATTTTTCCAAAACCATGACACATGTGTAAAACATGATGGAGGTTTTTCATCCTTGACCTATGATGGAAAAATCCTTCTCTCACTTTTGTCAAATTCATCTATGTTTGGCCAGAAACATAGTTTGAAGAAAAACTGGCCCTATGTGTGGCAAATGATTTGTCCCTTGGAATGACTTCTTGAAAAATGATGGAGACATGATGTCTATGAGTTAGAATGGCCTCATACTTGCTGAAATGACCTCCATTATGCCTCCTCTGCTCATATGTCTCTGATTCCATAGCTAACCCTAGCTCGGTGGGAGAGGAAAATAGGGTTTAGTGCTTGTGGAAAATGATGATTTGGACACCCTTGGGAAAAGACAACTCCCTTTGGAATTCACTTAAATTTTGAAACTTTACCCTTTCACTTGACTAGTTCCTTTGAACTTTATCTTCTGATTTGATCTTATTGGTGGATTTGGAAACATAATGCTTTGAAACTCTTCCTTTTGGATGATGGAACTTTGAACTTACAACACTTGGAACCATGAAAATTATTACATATTAAAACCATAAAATTACATTTTTGCTTGAATATTCAAATTACAAACTATTTTGATGATGAAATATTGTTTATTCTTACTCCACTTTCTGGTCTTTTATGCAGGAGATGGTGTTTTAGTGGACCTTGGAAACCCTAAGACCTAATGGATATTTTGAGTGGCTGTGAACATGATGAAAATGAATGTCATGATGAAGACAAGTCATGACTAATGGTATACTTTAGAAAAAGGTGGAATGAGCCAGCAAGGGGTAAATTTCTAAAAGGAGTAAAGGAAACCCTAATTCAAACTTCAGTGACCAATTTTTTTGCATGATGACCTAGTGGAATGACAAAAATTTCAGAATGGACCCTAATATGATATGAAAGAAGATTTTGATCACTGATGGAAGTATGCAAATACTGACACTAACAACAGGTTCTAAATATATTAGGAGCAAATCAAATTTCTATGCACGAAGATTCTAAGCTAATTATCAATCAGATTAAGGGTGAATATTCTGTTAAACACCCTATATTAAGAGCCTATAGGAATGCAATTTTGGATTTTCTACAATGTTTCTTTGAATATGATTTGTTTTTTATTCCTCGAAGCCAAATATTTTAGCAAAATCCTTGGCTGTTTCAACCAGTACTTGCAAAATTCCTTTCCATCCAAATAAGAAATATGTAGTGGAAGTCAAGCATAGGCTAGTTGTTCCTGATAACGTTAGATATTGGCAAGTGTTTGGGAATGATAAGAAAATAGAGAACCTTTTACAAATAAAAAATAAATTTGAATCTGTAAATATAGACATGGAAAATTATTTGGAGAAAATTAAAAAAAGATAAATGTTTAATGAAATTGATGAAGACCGAGAAGAGTTAGAAGTTCTGCAATTAAAGGATAAGGTGTTACCAAGAGGATTGGTACCCTTGGAAGAATTATTTGACTTCAATGATGTAACAAAGAAGCTCAAAATTGAACCATTAGGGGTTGAGGTAGAGGAATGCAATATAGGAACTACAAAGAACCCAAAAATCATCAAATTATCCAAATCCTTACCTCCAAATGAAAAACAAAAGTACATAGAACTTTTTAAATAATTATCTGATGTATTTGCCTGGAGTTATGGAGACTTAGAATCTTATGAAACTAGTATCATCCAACATACAATTCCCATTAGAGAAGACCAAAAACCCTTTAAACAGAAACTAGGAAGGGTAAACCCATATCTATTACCTCTAATAGAAAATAAAGTTAAGAAGTTATTTGATACAAAGATTATTGTGCCTCTTATATTTTCTAAATGGGTCTCAAACCTAATGCCTATAATAAATAAAACATGTGAAATTAGACTTTGTGTCGACTTTAGGAATTTGAATAAAGTCTCACTAAAAGACAACTTTCCCCTTCCAAAAATGGGTCACATATTAAAAAGGGTAGTTGGGTCTAGTAGGATCTCTTTACTGGATGGTTTTTCAGGTTATAACTAGGTTCTGGTTCACCCTGATGACCAACACAAAACAACACATACTACATCATGGGGCAGTTTTATGTATGTAAAAATTCCTTTTGGTCTTATGAATTTTGGGGCTAGCTTCCACAGGGCAACATATATTGCCTTTGCTGATGAAATTGATAGGTTCATTGTCATCTACTTGGATGATGTCACTGTATTTTCGAAGACTAATGAAGAACACTTGATGCATTTAAGGAGAGTCTTTGAAAAATGCAGGAAATATGACATCTCTCTAAACCATAAGAAAACATTATTTGGTTTAGAGGAGGGAAAACTTCTAGGCCATATCGTTTCCAAGTAAGGTATTAGAATTGACCCTAGTAGAGACGAAACTATTCTCAAAGTTGACCCGCCAAGAAATAAGAAAGAAGTTCAATCCTTCATTGGGAGAATAAATTTCCCTGGGAGATTTATTCCTAACTTAGCAGAAATCCTAAAGTCCATTACAAATATGATGAAAAAGGACATTGAAGTAAAGTGAAATACTGAAGCAAAGAAATCCTTTAGCGATGTAAAGTTAGCTTCAACTATTGCTCCTATTTAGCTAAGCCCTGGCTTTACTAAGGATTTTATGATTTTTTCTTTTGCTTCTGAACATACTATTACATTTGCCTTATTGAAGAAAAACACTGAAGGCCATGAGAAGCCAATAACATTTTTTAGCAAAGCCTTAAGGGAAGCATCACTAAAATACAACATCATAGAAAAACATGCCTTTCCTTTGGTAAAATCTTTAAAGGATTTCAGAGTGTACATCCTACATTCTCACATCATTGAATTTGTCCCTAGGGATATTGTAAAGGATATCTTTACATAAAGTGACCCAGATGGTAGAAGAGGGAAGTGGATTTTTGTGATCCTAGAGTATGACATAGAGATAAAACCAACCAAACTCATCAAAGGTTAGGGATTGGGCAAGCTAATGATTGAACCAAATTTTCATGTACTGGATACCAATTACATTGTTGCGCTTGATGAATAGGAAGAGTCGGCGACTCCACAGGTATCTAATACCTTTTCCACTTCACCATGGTATGTAGACATAATTTTTGTATTACAAAAATTATAATCTCCTCTTAGTTTAACTAAAACAAAGGCTATATTTCAAAAAATCAAAGCTCTAAAATTTTGTATTTTAGATCAAAATCTATAATGGAAAGATGCTAGAGGTGTTGGAAATAATACTGAGGGGGGGGGGGGGGGGGGGGG
>APFE030142424.1:90433-112468 GCA_000404065.3 Pinus taeda
TTCATTTCCTTGATCACACATCTGACTAACACTCAATAGGTTATGCTTTAGACCATCAACATACATAACATTCCCAGCTTTAACCTTTTCTTTTAAGAAGACAAAGCCTTTACCTTTTATGACAATAGGAGTGTCATTTCCAAATGAGACATTCTTTTCCTTTTCTAAGGAACTATATGAGTGAAGTTTTTCTTTGTCACCTGTCATGTGTTTTGAGCATCCACTGTCGATGTACCACTGATTTTCTTATCCTTGTAGATACAAGGCTATGCCACATCTTTCTATTTGTGGTTCTCTCTTTCTCCATATTTTGGGTGTTATTGGATTTTGTCCCTTTTTAGATATTTCCTGAAATTTGCTCCTACATTCAAATTCTTCATGGCCAAAGTTGTTACAGATTGAGCATTCTATTTCATTTTCAAGAAGACAAAAGTTATTATAGGAAATTTTCTTGATCCTTGTCACATTCCTTTGATTTCGTACTTCTCTAGTTATGATGGTTTTGTAAGCAACACATTGAGCAGCTTTGTGTCCAAAATTATGACATGAGAAACATTGACCATAAAAGAAGTTTCTGCGATTATTGAATCTACTGACCTGGTGATTGTAGTTTCTATTGATATTCATTTTTTAAGCAAATTGAGTACGATTTACTTGAGGTTAGTTGTGGCTTTTGTTCATCCTTGAAGCAAATTGAGCCTCATTTACCTGGTGATCTGTTTTATACCTTTGCTGACGATTGTCAAACTGTTCACTGCTCTTTGCTGCATCAAGATAGCTTTTAGTGGAGGTTGACGACTTTTGTGCTTGAGATGCTTCTTCAGTATATCCAAGACCTGTCTTTATTAGAGGAGAACGCTACACTTTGATAATTTCATTTAAGGTTGCTGATCCTTTAGCAAATCTAAGAATGAGAGCCTTTTTTTTCTCAAGATCCTTTCTTAGACCCACAATTTCACATTCTAGTTTTTCATTGTGTTTTTCTCTTTCAGCAAGTTGGTATGTCACGGTATCTATAATCATATTATTTTCTTCTAAACAGATTTTGAGTTTAAATATTTCTTCATAAAGGTCATCTTCATCTAAAGCAACCAAAAAATCATCATCTTCATAAGCCATCAGAAGTCTATAGTCATTACTATTTTCATCTTCATCACTATTTGATAAACCATCATTATCTTCATGAGTATAGTAGCACTATTTACT
Source organism: Pinus taeda (assembly GCA_000404065.3). Lineage (NCBI taxonomy): Eukaryota > Viridiplantae > Streptophyta > Pinopsida > Pinales > Pinaceae > Pinus > Pinus taeda. Next base: position 91,640 of record APFE030142424.1, read on the forward strand.
TACACTTTGTTTTCTATTCCATTTTACAGATTCCTTACCTTTATCATATTTATCTTTATGAGGAAATTTGGCAGCATAATGACCGACTCTACCACTGGCAAAACATTTGAAAGGTAGTTTACCTCTAAATCTCCTCGAATCGCATTGAAGCTTCTTGACAAAGTTTACTTCCTCTTCTTCTTCTGAAAGATGTCCTGATTCATTGATTTCTTCTTTTCCTTTTGCTGAAGATTTAAATGCGACTTCTGTCATATCTGATAGACCTCCTTTTCTCATCTCAAAAGCAGTTAAGATTTCGTGCAGCTGTGTCATAGTAATAGTCTGTAGGTCCTGATTTTCTTCTATGGTAGATACTTTTGATTCAAACTTAGCATATAAGGATCTTAAAACTTTTTCAACTAAGGTAACTTCCTTTATCTCTTCACCTAGATTCTTCATGCAATTAACAATCTCATGTATACGTAAGAAGTAACTAGCTATACTTTCATCATTGTGCATCTTGAGAGTTCATATTGAACTATGAAAGTTTGCAGTTTAGCACGTTTTACCTGAGAGTCTCCTTCATAGCTTAGAACGATTTTGTCCCATATTTCTTTGGCGGACTTGAGCTGCATAACTTTGACAAACTCTAATTGTGACAGACTTCCGAATAATGTATTGATAGCCTTGGCATTGGTTTCATAATGCTTTTTACCTACCGTATCTATAGGAATTGTTGATGGAAATAAACAAAGTGATTGAAGATAGGCTGACCTTCCAATAAACAAAGTTGCTTCCATCAAAGATTGGAGGTGTGATGGATCCCCCGCTTTCTTGATTACTCATGATTCTGGATCTTCCTTTAAGCGATCAAGCCTCTTTTGAGGGACCTGCTCTGATTCCAATTGTTCGAAATAATACTGAGAGGGTGGTGAATTAGTATTATGACATCACTAATTTAATTTTCAAAATTTATTTGTATACACTACTTCAGCTTAGTGAACTAGCATGTATACGCTATTATACTTAATGAAACTAGTGTATAGGCAGAGATCTTTTGATTTACCCAAATTATCATACATTGAACATTAACTAGTATATCAGGAATTCATTAGATAGTGCAGTAAAATTAGAATAAAGCATCACACACAAGCAACACACATGAACACCAAGATATAAGGTGGAAACCTAATGTGGGTGAAAACCACCTATTGTTGTCATCTCTGTCTTCTTTTAATAATAAGAAAATTCTGTTTACAATTTTGTACTGGTGCAGTCTTATACCAATACGGAGGCTTCTACTTGCAGAAGGCTACAACCTTCTCTCATTCTCAAGCTTCTACTGGAAGGGAGCTACAACCCCCTAGCTCTTGTACTAGCTAATATGTTTACTAGTATGTAGGTGCCGGCCTACAGAAGGCTACAACCTTCTCTTTTCTTCCAGGTACCACATTTCATAAATTTTCAGACTGGAACCATCAACAACATCATTCAATCATCAATTTTTTCTTCATCAACCAATCTCCTTTTGAACCAACCACAACCGAATCAATCAATTACTTTGACAACCCATCAATCTGATCCTTTAGAATGTTGTCACCAGAATACAGTAACCAAAACCCAAGCCAGAACCCAGAACACTGCAACAGCAAACAAAAGCAACTAGAACATATTTTATAAGGTATGCACTACTTGCATGTGTCAAACTTGCGTGTACACATGCTTTTCTCAAAGCCAACCAGCGTATACATCTGCAAATATAAATTTAGAGTTTTGTTGCTATTCCAAACTTTAGTTATACCCAGATCATATCATTTACAGAATAATATATGTGTCAGTATTCAGATCTAGAATATACATGAGCTTCAACACAAAAGATAGTTCATTTTACACCTTAAGATCCAAATTCATCATTAGATCCGATTCCTCATCATCAGCTAAGGTTCATCCTTGGTTCAGATCCATCTATGCACTATAAGCCAATAACCTGCATACTAGATCTCACACTTCATTAGATATTCAATACTTGCACACCTTGGCCTAATGACCTTCTCCACCTTTTATAGTTTGTAGGCCTTTCTCAATACCATGGACCAAAACCACTTAAGACCAATACCTTGGACAAAATACCTAGGGTCAATACCTTGGATTCGATACCTTGGACCAATACCATGGATCAAAATACCATGGACCAAATACTTCGACCAAACACTTAGTTTTCCAAGGTATGCGTGCTTTTCCTTTTTTGAAAAGTGTGTGTGTACGTATACGTGACTTGTATACAGTGAACTCGCATGTATACGTGGCTTAGCCAATGGTGAACCTGCATATACCTCTCTTTATTCATTCTGTGAAGTCTGATCTGTAACACTGTGTTGTTAACCTGTTGTACTATGATCTGTCATCTGAGTGAGTTGCCATTAAGGACAACACCTGTGTCATAATGCCAACAAGAGGTCTTTTACTGAACAATTTATTGCAAGATGAAACTGACAGTGTTATGGAAGAATTTCATCAAGGAGATTATGGAGGCCATTTGTATTGGAAAACTACTCCTAAAAAAAATTTAAGGGCTCGTTTTTACTGGCCTACCTTGTTTGCAGATGTGCATAAGAAAGTCACCACTTGCCACCAGTGTCAAAGCTTTGAAGGTAAGACAAAGCTTTTTCGTTTACCTTTGAAACCCATTTCAGTTGAGATCCCTTTTCAGCAATGGGGTCTAGAGTTCATTAGTGAAATTCATCCTATTTCCTTAGGCCAACATATCTTCACAACCATTGATTACTTTACTAAGTGGTTTGAAGCTATCCCAACCAGAAAATCCACAGACACTGTCATTAACTAATTCTTAGAAAGTAACATTCTATCTAGGTTTGGATGTCTGCATAAGATTATGACTGACACTGTTGCTGCCTTTAAATCCAAGAAAATGATTGACTTTTGCAATAAATAATACCATATCAGATTAGATCACTCAATTGCCTATTACCCACAAGGAAATGGTATATCCGAGTCATCCAACAAGAGTCTAGTCAACATCATAAAAAATTTACTTCAGGAAAATAAAAAATCCTAGCATAAAAAATCGAGTAATGCCATGTGGACTTACCGAATTAGCACCAAAAAGTCTGTTGGAATCTCTCCATTCTAAATAGTATATGTAGTTGATGTTGTTTCCCACTTCTCTAGGAGTGCCTGTCTTGAAATTATTACAAGAATCTCAAGTAGAAACCAATGATATACAAAGAAGAATTAACAAGACTATACAATTGCGGCAGTCCAAGGAAGAGGTTTATAACAAAAATCAGCTTGTTCAAGACAACATCAAGAAAATATATGGTAGAAGAACCAAAGCTGATGATTTTCATATAGGTGACATGGTGTTAAAGTGGAATTCAAGTAATGAAGACAAGGGAAAACATGGTAATTTTTACAGCTTGTGGAAAGGGCCATATAAAATTGAATTTTTCAGTGGCAATAATGCATTTTTCTTGAAGGACATGAATGAAGAAGTACTGCATGGTGGACCTGTCAATGAAAGACTTCTTAAACACTATTTTCTTCAAATTTAAACCAGTTTCATTTTAGAGCCATTGTATATATGTCATTTTATTATTCTATTGCAAGAGTGACGGTGGCTCACATTAGAAGTTGAAGCCCAGAGAGAAGGCCCTAAACTTATGGTGATTTGTTTCCCATATTGCTAAATAAAATCATATGGATCAGATTTAGTTGAAGAATATAGAAAACATGCCCAATGGATCAAGGCTACTGATCTACAATGTTCTTGACACCTCACAAGGAGGTGCCATCCCCATTGGAGCCACTGCTAGGGTCCTATATTTCATAGGATGACTTGATTGTAGCTTTAATTTTGTATATTAAATGTTGTAAATAATCTTCCATCTTGCAAATTTATTTCCAAAGAAAAAGGAAAATAAAATAGAAAAAAACAAAAGAGGTTATAAAAAAAACATATATGTGAAAAGAACAAAAATAAAAAATATTAGAAAATAAGAGAAAAAAATGAAGAAACCCCACAAAAAAGTATGTATCAAAGTGAGCAAGTCCAAATGCCACCTAAAAAATAAAAGATGCATCAATAATACTTTAGAGATTTTTAATGAAGTGGGCAACTTGTTTAAATGCCACATCAAATTTAGAAGTAGATTAGTTAATCTAATCACACTGTTTAAACATGATTAGACTGAATTAAATAAAATTACTCTAGATTAGTGAATAAATGAACCACACAGTGTAATCGTGGTTGAATTAGATTAAGTAGAATAAAATGAATTAACCAAATTGTTTAAGCTTGGTTAATTGATAAATAAATAAGAAAAGGGATTAAAAACTTTAGAAAAAAATGAAAAAGGCTTGCAAATCAAAATGTGCCATTAGAATTAATTAATCATATTTAGATTAATTAATTGCGTCATTAAATTGTGATTATCATATTGTAATAATTTTTTTTGATGCAATGTATTGTCGCTTTGTAATTCTTTGCGCTAAAGGTTTGATTTTTTAATAAAGTTGAAAACCGACAAGACTGTTTGTCGGTTTGTAATAAAGGGGGTGTATCTTTCAATGGCCTTGATCTTCCCCACCCGGATCAATGGCAGGAGAACATTTCTGCCACCCACCCCCCCAACACTTCTGAAGGTTATCTAACTAGGGGGGTCCGAGGAGGTGGTCTCCACTATCTTGTTTTTTCTACGTGGCATCCCCTCATCCACTTCACTCCTCCTCCCTCCAAAACCATTTACCTCCATTACCCCCATCTGGGCTTCCCCCTAATCCATTTTCTGCTACCTTTGACTGCCCACACGATCGTTTCTCGCCGCTCCACCATACCCCTCCACCTAATCACCTCTCATCTAATCCTACCCTGCCACACAACTACCTCCTGTCATCCTATCTCGCCATGAGTCACCATCCCTTCCACTCCCATTCTACCACCTTCCCTCCCCGCTCTCGTTCGTTTCCACTTCCCATTATATCCAACCATTCCTAATCAAAATGTTACTGTATGTAACATGCCCACTCCATAATGGGCCAAAGGCAACGAATAGATACATTTGCTGTATAAAAACCAAAAATTTTCTCAGGTGGCCCCCCTTTCTTTTTCTGTGCACGATAAAGGTTTGTTGCAATGACTTGACTACCACCTCCTTCCACCTAGCTATCCAGTCAACTGCTTCAAAATTTATACAACCCTTCCTTTGGTCAAATGCGTGTTATGGAAATAAAATACACAATGTCCAATTTATTTTTCCTAGGTAACCATTGTCTTTTATGTCTCACTTTTCTATTTTAGTATGACACCTAAGGGGAAATCCAAAGCATCCAATGAAAACCCAATATTTACCTCCAGCTATTGATTTGGACCATTAACCCCTGGTCGACCATTTAAACCTAGTTGCAAAGACCGATTGTGAGTTCAAGCTTTACTAAATTCACAGTTGGATCAAACAGAATTACCTTGACCTCAACAATGATTTCAGCCTATGGGACTCCCTCCTGCCCCAATTTATTTTTCCCTAGACCTATTATTTCCTAGAATTTATAACCTGGTGTCAATTTTGATACGTTCCCAGTCAGAGAATACTAGTGGCCCAAAATGGTGAAATTATTTTTTCCATTAATGGTCATTCAATATCATATCTGCTCGAAATCCAAAATCCTAATCATATGCAACCTTTTCACCTGAAATTTCTCATGGAACTGTACAATAAGCTCGATTTCCCCCAGAGAGCCAAGATATTTGAGACTTTCTTACCAAAAAATGCCCAATTTCCCAAAACAAACGCTCCTTATCCTGCTTCTATGTTCCCTGAGATGACCAAAACAAATAATTTCTATGGTTTAATTCTTATTAGGATACTATTTGGATCGATGGGTTGATTATATCATCCTAGCCTTTCTTTCTGTATTTTCCAAAGTTGAAAAGCCTCCTACCATCTTCTGTTATAGTGTGTTTTTAGCTAAGATCATTCATGAACAATTCGTGAAATTTTCAAATGAACGAGTTTTCAAGTATACATTTGTCTTCGCGTATTTGTTTCTTTATTATCAATCAGACATGTTTTATTTTCATCTACAGAAGGTATACAGTCAAGGGAACCCCCAATCAGTCATTCACTAGACCTCCCTAGTCAGAAAGAACAACACTTAATTCACATCAGTGATTTTGTGGATCAATTTTTCAATATGGTGGCTAGTTTGTTCAATAATGATGAAGAACCAAGAATACATCTATAGATCAAAAGAATTTTGCACCTAAGCAACCAAACCAAGAAAGGAGACTGGTATTTATACAATAGTTATACAAAGATCAAGAAATATGGGTGTGAATTGCCCCCTTATAAACTCCCCAAGTTCGCCAATTCACATTTTTTCCTTAGAATTTCTCAGGAAAATGATCAACATGGACCAACTACACTTCCTAGTAGCCAAGAAGAAAGCACAATTAAAAATAAAGACACAAATTGGTCACTTCACATGCAATGCAAGATCAACAGGACAATAAGGAGATGCCATTTTGAAGCAGATGAACTTCAAGCAGAGTTTTACATGGTCCTATGATCCTTTTGGTATAATATCGAAATTGAGGGTAGAACAAAAGTATGCTCCTTATGCCCATAATTCTAGGCCAGAAATAGAACAATTAATGAACCAAGAAGAATGGAAGGAGAATACATTATAGGAGGCTGAAGAACATGTGTCTTCAACTTTATAGACACTAGTAACACATGAAAATATTGAAAAGAGACCAGGGGAAATCATTTCCCCTTCAGTGACAAAGATTTCAACAAAGGATTTAATAGTGTACAATAAGAGGCAGAATACCATGGATGTAGGAGAAACTCAACAACACAGTGCAAAACAAGAACAACCTTATTATCGTAGCAGGCTCATGTATACCTTCAGTATCAAGTAGAGAGGGGACCATTTCTACATCTCCAATGACCTCAATAACAATAGATACACCAGTTTCGTCACCAATAAGAGAGATGGAACAGATCAAGAAACTAAGACAAATTCACAGCAAATGGCTCAATAGATTTGAGTTTCTAGAAGTCAAAGTAGAGAATACAACAGGCGGCATCCTCAATCTTTGGAACCCCCAAAAATTTGGCATAATAGATGCAGATGCATCTAGGAATTATTTATCAGTAGTTATTCAGCCTGTAGGAGATAGGGATACCTATCTGGTCACAAATGTTTATGGCCCCCAAAGAACAGAGGATAAACTCAAGTTTCTAGATTCCCTTGTGGTTCTCAGGGACAAACATGCAGGAATTCCTTGGATCATGGGAGGGGATTTCAACATGATTAAATCTCTTTCGGAAAAAAAAGGGGGAACCAGAGCTATAAGTAAAGACTCTGTCACATTTCAAACCTTCACAGATAAGATGAATCTTGCTGATACTAAAACGAACAATGGCCTCTTTACTTGGAATAATAAAAGAGGAGGAGAGGCTCAGGTCGCGTCCAAATTAGATAGATTCATTATCTTAAAATATGTTATTCTTATAGATAAGCAAATAACAATGAGAGTTTTTCCTTTTGGAGTCTCAGATCATTGGCCGGTTCAACTGGAAATCAAGGGCATAGGTACTCCTAGGAATAGACTTTTCCAATTTGAGAACATCTGGCTTTCTTACCCAGAATTCATCAGCAACATTGAAAAATGGTGGTCAGAATATTTTCAAATTCAAGGAACAAGAATGTTCCTTCTGCATAAAATATTAAAGCACATCAAACTCAAGCTTAAGGATTGGAACAAGAATGATTTTGGTAATATTTTTGTGGGAAAAAAATCTGCGGAAATCAAAATGTAGGAACTCAATCAAGCTCTAATTACGGAAGGCTTTGATAAAGTCAAAAGTGAACAAGTTGATAGACATCATCAAGAATGGGAGAATTTTTGTAAACAAGAGGAAATATTTTGGAGGCAAAATTCAAGAGTTCAATGGCTGAAAGAAGGAGAGCGTAACACTAGATTTTTTCACAGATCTACCATGGCTAATAGAGCTCACAATAGAATCTCTTCGATCAAGGACAAGGATGGGAAGCTTCATATCTCCCATGAGGATATAGATACTGTATTGGTTCAACACTTCCATGGCATAACTCAAGAAAACAATTCAGACAGAGAGCAGTTCATCAGGGAAGTAACTAATCACATTCCTAAGCTGCTATCTAGAGAGGACAATTTCAGCCTTCACAGGCAAGTAACGGAAGAGGAAGTCAGTGAGGTCCTCAAAAAAATGCAGATTGGCAAAGCACCTTGTTCAGATGGTTTTAATGTGGATTTATTTAAAGCTTGCTGGAATATAGTTAAATAGGATATATTGAATGTTGTGGAGGATTCCAGGTTGAGCAAAACTATTCTAAAAGTGCTCAATACCTCCTTCATCTCCCTGATCCCTAAATAGGACATCGCTCAAACTCCTGACAAGTATAGACCCATAGCTTTATGCATTGTGGTTTACAAGATCATATCCAAGATAGTAGCCAACATGCTCAAACCTCTACTTCCTTCACTTGTTTCAGGGGAACAATCAGGTTATGTGGAAGGTAGACAAATTCTAAATAACATTATTCAAGCTCATGAGGTGGTTCACTCGTTAACTAGCAAGAGGCAGGCTGGAATGATCATGCAACTGGACATAGCCAAAGATTATGACAAGGTGAACTGGACCTACATCAAGAAAGTTCTAATTTCCTTTGGTTTTGATCATAACTGGGTTAGATGGGTTATGGCCCTTGTGACTTCCTCCAGCTTTTCAATATTGGTGAATGGATCTCCCTCTGAGATTTTCATTCCTTCTAGAGGCCTCAGGCAGGGAGACCTACTTTCTCCATTTCTTTTCATCCTATTGATGGAAGGACTTAGTCGTTCTATCAAGCATGCTAAAGCAATGGGTAAGATCAAGGGCCTTCAACTAATAGAGAATGGTTAGGCTCTGACTCATCAACAATTTGTAGATGACACCATGTTACAGGGAATCCCCACAGTCAAAGAAGCTATAGCCTACAAACAAATCTTGAATGACTTTTCGAGGGCCATAGGTATGGAAGCTAATCTCTCCAAATAAAATATCTTTTTCTTTAATACCAATATTGCTATTCAGAGAAATATCTCCAGAATTGTAGGTTTTCAATGGGACTCCCTCCCCTCAAAATATTTGGGAGTTCCTCTAACTGTTAAACTGATGCACAAGAGCATTTGGGAACCATTGATCAATAAGATGCAGGAAAAAGTCAGAAAATGGACCATCAGAGCTTTAAATCTGGTTGGTAGGTTGGTTCTTACAAAGGTTATACTACAAGCTATCCCTGTTTTTATGTTATCAGCTCTCCCAACTCCAAAAGGAGTTTTGCAACAATTCAGAAATATCCAAAGAGGATTTCTTTGGGGTAAGGAGGAAACTAGGAAGAAATGGGCCTTAGTTTCCTGGGAAAAAATCTGTAGACCCAAGCACCATGGGGGCCTTGGCTTGGATGACCAGGAGATTCTTGGTAATGTTTTAGGTACCAAACTATGGTGGCGTTGGGTTCATGATCCAAAAGCTCAATGGGTAAGTATTTGGAAATAAAAATATGCCAGCTCCTGGAAAACAAGTGACCTCATAAGAATGTCGGGAAATATAAAGGGGTCATACATCTGGAATAAAGCGTGGGAGAACAAGAGCCTAGTACAAAAAAGCATTTTCTAGGAAATCAGAGAGGGAGGTCTAGCACTATTCTGGGAGGATAGATGGCAAAAAGAACCAACATTGTTAAAAGAGGACTTTTTGATCCTTAAGAATGAAACAAACACCCAAGGCTTAAACAAGGTAAAGGATTTTTGGGATTATACTCAGAATACAAAAAAGTGGAGAATCTAGAGAAATCTTAATTGCAGAGATGACAGGCCCTTGAAAACAAAAGCAGAAGAACTTAGGAGAATGTTGGATCAAAGGTTGATCTTAGTAGCAGGGGGGCAGGACCAACTAAGATGGGGCAACAATAAAGAGGGCCCCTTTAATCTAAAGGAAGCAAAAGGTATTCTCTTAGAGCTGGATTCTCATGTTCCAGATAAGATATGGAAGAACCTTTGGAGGCACCAAGGGTGGATGAAGATAAAACTCTTCATGTGGTTGGTTCTTCACAAGAAGATATTGGCTTGGGACAATATTAGAAAGAGGGGTATTCTGGGGCCTTCTATATGCCAGCTCTATAAAGCGTAAGAGGAGACAATGGAGCACATTCTTAATCACTACATTTTAACCTCCTAGTTATGGGATTCATTCGCTCCCATTTTTCAACAGACCGATAGGGACAAAGGGAGTATCATTAATACCCTAAATAATTGGAGAAGAAACTTTTCAGACAATTAATTCCTCAGCTTGGCTTGGGCCCTAATGCCAAGCTTCATTATATGGAATATCTGGAAATAAAGAAACAAGAGAATATTCAAGGATGAAAAGAATCCCCCTCATCGACTCTTTGAGCTAACCTTGAAATAGCTTAAGGAGAGAGTTGGCTCCATAGTTCATAATCACCCCAAGAATCCTCCCTCAGAGGTTGATTTAAGGATTCTCAGACAATTGGGTTGTAGGGGCTCATTCCTCAAGGCATAGATAGGAAGGAGATCACAAAGGATGCGAAGGACTCTTGGCATCCTCCTCTGACAAGTTTTTTGAAATTCAAAATTGATGGCACTTCAAAAGGCAACCTGGGCACTACTGGTTTTGGAGGGGTTTTAAGGGATGAAGAAGGAAACATTATCTTTATCTTCCATTTCCATTTAGGTAGAGCTACCAACAACATGGCAGAATTAATGGCTTTGGAACAATGCTTAGAGTTTCTGAAGCAGGACAACCGCTTAAATGTAATTATAGAAGCAGACTCTGAGTTAACCATTAACTTGGTGAAAAGAATTAGTTGTGGAGCAGTGCCAGAGAAAGTTTCAAAACACTGGAGGCTAATCTGTGTTTTCCAAAGAATTCAAAGTCACCTCCTTGGTCTTTGCACAGTAAGTTTCAACCATGTTCAAAGACAGGCCAATAAGCTGGCAGATATTCTGGCCAACCAAGGAGTGTATTAGTCACAAGGCAAGGTTTTGGTGAAGTGGCAGGAGATGCCTCAGATCAAACTAAAGGCTCTTTGTATTGAGCAAGCGGAAGAGGATATGGAAGTATTTTGTAACAGAGCCAAGGAGGCGAGTACAAAATGACTATACCTCAAAATGATTCACATTTGTTCTTCAGACTATTCTTTGGAGATCGGCCTTGGAAAACCTCGGAGTCCGTTAACGAGATTTCTCAGTTTTCAGGGTGGGCGCACTGTGGTAAGGATCACAACATTCCAGGGTTTCATGGTAGACATAAAATAAAGAATGCGAGGGATGGGAAGCACAGATTTTCCAGCAACCAAAAGTTCCATAATTTTCTTTTTCGGGAAGGAAAACTGTTGCTATGGTGGGTTTCAAGTGATCGCACGACCCTTAAGCGGGAAATGGTTTTAGTGTTTTAAGAGTGATTCCATTCAGCTTCATACATGTGGCAGGGGGTGGAAATGAATACCGCCCTCCCCGGGCACTATTTTTTGGATACCTTGTTTCGTGCGACATGTCTCTCGACTGTTGGATTTCGCAGGCAGATCTATGGTTAGGAACGATCATGCAGTTTGTTGGGGCTGGACCGTTAAGCTTCATTTGACTTCGTCACGCGATTTCTTCCTCTGCCGGTGGATTTCACGTGGTGATTGGACGGTTAAGATAAAAAATTCAAGTCAGGGGAGCAGGTGTTGAGAAGAGTCCACAGTTTTCTTATGTTCTTCTCTCCACTTGACCAAACTTTATTTGTATTTTCAAGGGTTCGTCGGTAATCTTTGTTAGGTTGAGGGTCATGCCTTAGGCAGTTAGCAATTTTTTTATTTTTTTTTTGCTTGGGTCCACGGTGTTGGGTGGAATTTTGTATATTATGTAAATTTTTGTTGGCTTAATGATATAGAAGGTAATACTCTTGCTTCAACAATATATATATATATATATTATTGTAATATTATTTATATTATTATATATTTATCAATGGTAGATACAAATGAAGCCTTGGGCTTATATCAACCACATTAATATTTTTAATGTGGTTGTGCTAGTTATACATGATATTATCATTCAATTTTTTCTGTGATTGTGTATTAGCCTGTCTTTGACATTTGGTGCTTATCTAGTTTAGCATTAGGAATCTTTTTTTGTTATTTTATATTATTATTTATTATTATTTATTTCATTTTAACGGTGATTGATTAGGTCTTTTTTATGGGTTATTTAGTAACTTCATTTCTATTAGTTACTAATTTCTATTTTTAGTTTTTTTCTTTTTATTTAATTTTTTCTTTATTTTTATTTTCATTTCATGAATTATAGTTTTTTCTCCAATTTTCAATATAAATGACTTATTATTATATTAAAAATTATTTTTCAAAAAATAATTATTAAAAATTTATTATATAATAAAAATAAAACACATAAGTATATAAACAATATTAGTTAATCATATTTCTTAATTTTTAGGGATAATATTCAACGATACAATATTTTATTGGTTGTTTTATTTTTGTGATGAAATCTTTATGTCTTTATTGCTTTTTAGTTTTATTCGGGCATGATATTATGCATTTGATTTTTTATTTCACTATTATTATTGCTATTATTTAGGTTACACTAAAAATAAATTTACATATTGTCCATAGTTTAATATTAGAAATTGAATTGTATTATTTTCATATTGTTTTGATTTATTTATTTTAATTTTTATTGGGTACACTTTAATCATGTATCTAACACACGCATCTGACACCTGCACCCCATGCTCCACTTTGTTACTTGAGCCAAAACAGAGTGGGACCTCATGAATGGAAAGCCAATAGGTCAAAATAGGAATGATTTCATTTTGGAGTGGAAAGTATTGAACCTTATTTGTATTTCTCTTATATGTGGTACATATTGGGAAATAATAGTGAAGCAGTGGCATTAATTCCATTGATAAATTTTCATTTATGATTCATATGCTCTTCACAACACACCTTTAATCATGCTTTCCATTTCCTTGCACCAAATAATTGTTATGTCCACCATCTCACTATTCCAATTTGACTTTCACAACACTTCTCTCTTCATACATTTCTTTAAATCTAACCTTTTAAAGGTATGCAACAGAACCAAGAACATAAGAAATTGATTCATACACTCTTAACAACACACCTTTAATGATGCTTTCCATTTCCTTGCACCAAATAATTGTTATGTCCACCATCTCATTATTACAATTTTGAATTTGGCAATGCCTCTCTTGTCATACATTTCTTTAAAACTCACTTTTTAAAGGTATGGAGCAGAACCAAGAACCTAAGAAATTTGAGTCTAATATGTGTTTAAATATCAATAGATAGATGAATGCTTATAAAGGGTACGATAAGATTGTTCCTTCACCTTGTGCATAAATCCATGAGGTAAAGAAACACAGAAGAAAGAAAGCCCTTCTGGCTGTAATATGTTCCACTTTTTTTCTCATCGGTTCAATTTATGAATGTATTCAATTGACCCATGGTGAGGAATTTGGCCCTAATCATATTTTATCCTTAGATCTTGTCCGTAAGGTTTGTGACTCAACTTCCCACCATGACCTTTGTATGTCAACTTTTTGTCTGTGGACAGGGTATATGTGGGCAAACATGACCGAGCCTGCAAGAATTGCAGTGGAGGTTAGCTGTGGCAAGGCCATTAGGTTTACTGAATTAATATGGATAGGTTACCTAATTATTATGGAATTGAACAAAACAATGGTAAGTAACAACCTTGGTGCCCTTGAAGACTGCAAGAAACTAAGATTAATTTAATCCAATATCGACGATCAATGGACTCCATCTACATTGGTTTATTTTATTATTTTCATTGTTTTCCAAAAAAAAGATATTACCAGTATGTTGTAGCAGCTACAACCACCCTCCAAAATTTTGGCCTGCACCCACTTTCGAAGCCTCCCTTGAGAGTTTTAGTTGATGACTACACACACTCGGGTTCACTCTGTGAGATCATGTGAGTCTTCGCATCTGCCTTGCTTGTTCATTTCACCCAATTTGCATGCTCATGTCAAATTCATGCTTGTGACCATGTTCTGGTCATGCTCAAAGTCTTCGCTTCATGCATAATTATTGTGTTTGCCATGAAAACATCTGTCGCATTCACACACACAGTCACATTCACTGTCGCACAAGCATCGTCACGGTCGTCTATCGACCAATCACAAGTGTCACACTTGTCGCTTGTACAGTCAGTCAGTCATGTTGAACATGTGTGTTTGGATGGTTTGAGTCGTCTTCTTGTCGGGTCATGCAAGTGTTTGTTTGCAGAATCACATATGCATCTTTCTCTCGTTCACACACTTAGTCATTTTGCGAAAGTTTTTATGATCGGACTCCCCTTTGACAGTCAGACCATCAAATCGATCGATTGTGACTCGAAACAACACATAACCACCAAGTAAGTCATTTTGAGTTGCACTGCCTACAAGAAAACCAATGCACCTTCATGCTGGCCAACCAAAGAGTTTGACTCGACAGCCACCCCAAGACTGACTCCCATCAAAAATTGCACAGAGGATGTTAACCTTTCTTGCTTCACTAGCTGAGGAAATTGTGCAGATAGGTCAGATAGACACCCAGTGCCCTTCCATATCTCCCTTAAAAAATTGTGCAGTTTTTCTAGCCAGGCCTCCCAATATTTGACTGACTGCTCACCTAACAAATTGCGTAGTTTTCATGAGAAAGCTCTCTATTGTCCAATAGTCTGCTCAGCTCAGAAAATGCATAGAGGTGATCAGCAAGGCAGCCTCCCAGCATCAACGCAGTTTTTCTCACCAGAATCTCCCGACAACAAACTTCTAGGTCCCTCCAAGAATTGCATAGTTTTTTATGCCAAGGTCCAGTAATTGACTGCTAGTTCCCCTTAGGAATTGTGCAGTTTTTTATGCCAGTGAGCCAAAAACAAATTTCCAATTCCCTCGAGAAATTTCGTAGTTTTTGTTGCTAGTGTCCCAACAGCCAGTTCCCTCCAGGAATTGTGCAGTTTTAGTTGCCAAGCTCCCACTACCCGCTCGTTCCAGAAACTACGTAGATTTTGCATGCCCAACCTTCCTACAGTCCAGACTGTTCCCCTCAAAAACTGCGCAATTTTGTCCTCCAGCTGAGCCAGACCTTGTGGACAGTCACTGTCGATCTGGATTTCCCATCTTCATCACCATGTGACTCTTGCGCAATTTTCATCAGTAGTGCCTGAAGCCTACATACCACCTCTCAACCTTGTTGCCTCTCCCGGTCACCTACATCTGAAATGATCATGCATCATGGTAGACTAGGAGATTTTTGGATTTGATGTCGTCTCATCATGAGCGACTGTAGGAATAGGCACAAAAACAAACATAGCACGACGACGAATGGGATGAATGAAGGGAGCACATGTAGAAGGACAAGTTCAGCAATGGACGAACAAACGATGCATGCAAAAAGAATTGCTCACGAACGAATGATTATGCAAATATGTGTTCATTGATGGACGAACGAGCAAACATGCAAGATGTGCTCACCTATGGATGAATGAAGGAACATGCACTTTTCGCGAAAAAATGAACCTATCAAGTATTCTAACATACAAGCAAGGAGTAACGTGCAAAATTAACATCAAGCGAACCAATGACCATCGAAGACTCCACGCACTTTTCCATGCAGAGGTGAAGTTGTGATACACCATGAGGACATCTATTACCCAGTAGCACTACAGCTCGACATGCACACCAGAAACGACACGAATGTACCATCATTGTCATGTCGAGTCATGTCACGAGTCATGTCATCCACATCCCTATTGTGGGTCATACTGTCTATCAATGTTATGTAATGTGGAAGTCTAAGGGACCCACTTGTTGTACAAAGAGTCATTAAAAGTCGAAGAGTCATTGGAGTCAAACAGTCATGAGGGTAGTCAAACAACCACAAGGATCAGTTTCACCCTTGGCTATAAATACCCCCTCATTTGTGCATGCAAAGAAATTTTCACCTCAAATCCTCCCACAAAGCCTTGAGAGTCTACAATCTTTTCTTTGAGGAGTAAGTAGTGGGTCCAACATCATGCCCATGGGGTTAGTGGTGTATGGTGTAACGATGTGTCTTGGAACTTTTGCTTAATTTAGAAGCCTACTAATTTCCTAACACATTTTCACACATGTATTGTAACTGTTGTAAGACTAATCTTGAACACTTGTGATGCATGTTTCTTTAACCTGCGTTTCACACTTGAACTAATTCACTTGTTGTAATACATAATCTATCAATGAAAATGTGTTGTATATGTTGTTAACGTTGTCCTACCCGTGGTGGATATCTCCCTTGACATCAGACAAACCTTTCACATTAAACTTGCTATAACAACCGTTGCACTCACATGGACTCATCCATTGAGTGTCGTACATGTTATCTTCCCCTGTGTGTTGTGACTAACGCATCCGTCTAGACTATTCCTTTGGAAGTTGTGTACATCATGTTGTGTTGTGTGTTCTTATCAGAGTTATGGCTTCCTCCCAACCAACCTGGGTCTCACTCCCACCCTCTCCCTCTAGAGTGAAAGAACCATTAACACAAGTAACACATACAATCACGAGCAAAGTGAACCTCTCTTCTCGAAGATAAAGCATACCACTCTCCTGTGCTGAAAAGAAATATTTGAGGCAAATCTTTAAGATAATGGAAACTGGGCCACCATACCAGATGGAACATCCACACCAAAATTTGTGAGGTCTAGTTGGGACATCATACCAGGGTGATCCCCTGAATGTTAGTGGGTCTAGCACCATCAACATTTCTAGCACTAGAAGGAGGGCAACCAATTGCATATGGTTGAACATCCTCTCACACTCATTCATCAACTATCTGCTTAAGGCAGTAACTCGCACTCCCTCTCACCTACGCGTGACTCTGCAATTGGTTACTCCTCACCTCCCAAGACTAAACACGAGATTCCGTATCATCACCTTCGCTCAGTCCATCCCATCACTCACTAGTTCGTGAAAGCAGTCGAATTGATCCCACGCATACAACATCTTCCATGCGCATCAAGGAAGCCAAAAGCCACTCCTACAGGAGTAGTTGTATCATCAGTGGAAGAAGCAGTCCTTGCCACACTTGAAGGTCTAGCAGAAGATATTGAAGATGAAGAGGAACCTCCAGTCTTTAGGCAATGCGAACAAGACACTCTTGTGATCTTGGGATCATATTCCAGTATAGGAGGCAAAGGGGAAGGAAGTGGAGGAGGCGAAGGCGAAGATGAACCAACAGACTCAGAGATGGAACCGTCAGATTCTGAAAGAGAGGAAGAGGACAAAGAAGAAGAAGAGATGGCTGCCCCAAATTTGGAATGGATCGCTCAGGTACCATTAGCTCTCTCAGTTGTTCTGCATAAGATGCTAAAGCGAGTAGAGAGAATGAAATTCCAGTTTAACCCAGACAACACGGTGAAGGCATAATATCACTTGGAAAAATTCTACTTGCAGCTGCAGACCCTTGAGGTATCGTATGAAAACGTAGCATGTAGATTGTTTCCATGTATCTTGAACGATCACGCAACTACGTGGTCTCACAACCTTCCACTGAACTCTATACAAAACTGGGGTGCATTCAAACACATGTTCCTTGAAAATTTTGCTGATGAAAAGACCCTAGCCATGCTACTCAAATAATTGGGAAGCCTGAGGATGGAGGGAAAATAAAAAGTAAAGGACTTCAATCAAAGGTTTACATGCATCTTGAAAAAATTTGCAGTGGACACTAAACCTCATGATTCCATCACTGTTGATTACTACATGTCTACCTTGCCGACCAGCTTTGCACAATTCCTCAAGCGAGTTGCAAAACCAACACTCTTGGAAAGTTGTGAAGAGGCTATTGCCATTGAGAAAGACCTGTGCACGATTGGAGTCATCAAGGATGATAAATCAATAAAGGACTCCAAATATCTGAGCAAGAAATATGAAGTGATGGTGAGCAAGGGTAGAGACAAGGAAGCGACTGATATTGAAACCCTCACTCGCCTCATCAAGAACTTGACTACAGAAGTGTCTGAGCTCAAACAATGGAAAACAGACACAACTGCAAGCAGCCATCTTCCCGAGAAAAGATAGGCAAACAACTCATCAGGCAGCAATCGGTTTGCTCCAAAAACTGTGCAAAAATATGTGTTCCAGGTTGAACAATGCGTAGATCCCAAGTTCTGTTCATTCCACGAAGAACATCATCCTGAGAAATCTTGTTTGGACTGGAAGCGAGTCGCAAACTCTATATGCATTCATACACTTGATGCAAAAAACATTATGCAGGAACAGTCAAAAGACACTAATGATGATGAGGAGGTTCCACCTCATGAACCATCAAGTTCTAGGCATGTGGTGAACATGTATTAGTGCTTGCAAGAAATGTCAAAGATGAACACCGAGAAACAGAAGCAAAAGAAAAATGATCGATACAATCTCAGGATTAAAGGGGTTCCCCTTACACTTGGGGAAGCGTAAGAAAAGATGATACTTCTGATGAGGAAGGCCAATACTCCGACCACCGCAAAGTAGAAAACACAAAACAAGTCCAGGAAGACAACCGTGGACAAGAGTACATTCATGCGCAGCAAGCTACAAAACACTCCGTCGGACAACACGAACATCTATTCTAACCCGTACACCTTGGTGAGTCTACCACCTCTGGACTACAACATTTTTTACGGCATGAAGAAAAATTTGTCGAACATCAGTTTGTTCGAGTTAGCTAAGATCCAAAGTCAACGAGACATCCTGTTGCGCGCATTGGGACAGACAACAACAGATAGCGCAACCCTTTCCAGCAAGGGAGAAAGAAAACCTCTCGGATAACTTTCTATTATGCTCAACATTCTCTGGATGGAAGAAGAAAACTCAGGTTTCCCTCCATTCTTGCTACCCTTTGAAATTTTTAACTACAGTGTTCACAATTGCTTGGTTGATTCTAGCGTGGTCGCCAACATCATGCCACTTTCCATTGTGAAGAAGATCAATGCACAATGGAGCGAGACATCTGCATGAATTATCCAAATTGATCTAACATCGATACCAACCATTGGTGAAATACGAGATCTGGTCATCTGACTATCTCATGATAGTCGAGTTCAGCAATGCATCAACATTATTGTTGTGGATATATCGGAAGCATACGATCTACTACTCAGTAGAGACTGGTCCAGCAAGATGGACAGATATTTTGCTATAGAATGGTTCCACATGTGCCTTCCATACAAGTGAAATGTAGGTTTTAACCTTGTACAGAAATTACCTACATACGAATTCTAAAACACAGAAAATAAACAATGCATGAGCATAACAAATAAAACACATATACACAACGATTTTCCCATGGATCCCAAAACCGAGACTACCAGCTTGATTTTTCATGATTTTATTTCAATGTTACAATACATATTTATACATGTCGAAGCATCCAATGCCATGGACTAAAACCATCGCGTCCAAAACCATGGACCGAAAACGATCGCGTCCAAAACCATGTGTGAAAATCATGCATAAAACCATAGGTAGGTCCACCCAACCTAATATAGGGTCCATAAAACAAAATTTTCTAGGCGCTGCCTTGGACCCCATATACTGGGGTTACTTTCACCCCTCAAACCCCTTGTGGCCCCCCTGATACACAATCAGTGCAATGAAGGGGGGCCTCCACCCCCCCCTCTAATCCCCCGGTTAACTACGTGGGCTAGTCGTGGAAAGAATATAACACAACCCAACATTCTCCCACTTGTTGTTTTCTTTCCACAGGGGGCCACAATAGATCTTAGTCATTTATCTAACCCCGCAATACCCATTGTTTCTCTACAAAAAGGGAACTTCTTAGAGCTCACAGATTTTGTCAATGCATATGCAGTATTCTTCAAAGTGTCCACCTTTACCAGCAACACCTTTTTGTCTTCTATCATATCCCTCACAAAGTGATACTAAACATCAATGTGTTTTGTCTTTGAATGATATGCATGGTTTTTTTCCAAGAAAATTGCACTTTGGCTGTCACAGTCTATCCTTATAGCTTGCTGTACTAACCCCATACTTGAACACAATCTCTGCAACTGAACTGCTTCCTTGCATGCATGAGTGGTTGCATGTATTATGCCTCTGTATTTGATAGTCCCACTACATATTGTTTCTTAATCATCCAACTGACTTCACCTCCAAATAGGTTAAACACATAACCACTTGTAGATCTTCTCTGATCCAGATCTCCAGCCTAGTCTGCATCAAAAAAGCCATGAGTATCCAACACTTTGTCCAATCTTGGTATTCCTTGGTAGCACAAACCATAATCACTAGTTCCATGCAAATACCTGAAAACTCACTTCATTGTTTTCCAATGCTCCTTCCCTTGTTTTGACATAAACCTGTTCAATACTCCAACTGCATGTGCAATGTCTGGTCTAGTATATACCATTGCATACATCAAGCTACCGACTGCACTTGCATATGGAACATGGGACATGTCCTCTTCCTCTTCTTGTGTCTTGGGACACTGTTCAACAGATAACTTCACACCTACAGGAATATGAACCTTCACCAGTTTA
The DNA here is from genome assembly GCA_000404065.3 of Pinus taeda. NCBI lineage: Eukaryota > Viridiplantae > Streptophyta > Pinopsida > Pinales > Pinaceae > Pinus > Pinus taeda. The sequence continues at coordinate 112,311 of APFE030142424.1, forward strand.
CTATCTTGCATATTAAAGCTCTGCATTATTGTCTCGACATACTTCCTCTGGTTTAACAAGACCTTCCTCTTTGCCCGATCTCTTTTAATTTCCATCCCCAAAATATAGTTTGCAGCACCAAGATCTTTCATGTCGAATTTGGAGGACAATTGGGTCTT
>APFE030142424.1:118613-168895 GCA_000404065.3 Pinus taeda
TGTCAAGCCACGGATCAAGTGTCGGTAATACCGAGGAGAGAATGAATCGTCGGATCACTACATATCATGACCGCCGGATTGTAAGTTACAAAATGTACAACGGTAAAGAAACACACTTTACCTAACTCTATACCTAACTCTATACTAGACCAAGTTGAACTTAACTATTTCCTATGTGTTGGAATATCCTAACAGTTTTAACCTTGTACAAAAATTATTTGCATACGAATTCTAAAACACAAAAAATAAACAATGTGAGGGCATAACACATAAAACGCATATACATAAAGATTTTACCTTGGATCCCAAAACGAGGACTACCAGCTTGATTTTTCATTATTTTCTTTCAATGTTACAATACATATTTATACATGCTGAAGCATCTAACACCATGGACCGAAAACCATCGCGTCCAAAACCATGTGCAAAAATCATGCAAGAAACCATAAGTAGGTCCACCCAACCTAATATAAGGTCTAAAAAACAAAATTTTCTGGGGTGCTTCCCCGGACCCATAGAGTGGGTTTACCTGCACCCCTCAAACACCTTTTTACCCCCCTGCTACGCAATCGGCGCAACAAAGGGGGGGCTCCGCCCGCCTCTAATCCCTCAGTCAACTACATGGGATAGTTGTGGAAAGAATATAACACAACCCAACAGGAAAAACAAGAAAATGCAACCAAATCAAGGTATTGTCCAAGAGGTATATGAAGCACAACATTACCCCCCTTAACGGTGAGAATGCATCATTGGCCTTCGCAGAACTCATGTTTGACAAATAGCTCTTAGAAACAACATTGGGGTGTTATCCTGAACAACCAACTCCAACCCCACCAGACACACAGTTGGGACTCCTTCTTTGCCCAACTAATGGTAATGAAACTTGTATAGTACATTGTACCAATAGCAGCAGTAGTTGTAGCAACAGTAGTAGCAGAAGTACTAGCATGTCAAATGGTCTTTTGACGAATCAAAGACACATGACAGCTCAAGGATCAGGTATATCTCAGTCGCCAAAAATAACAGAAAATGCATCATTTCAAGCTGCTTGAAGTTCAAGTGCACAAACAACGTTGATGAGAATGAAGCACTTGTGTTGGGATTACAAAGGACCATCAACCTCAACGTAGTCACATTGAAGGTGATACTACACCCCATGAACAATGTTGATGCTTTCAAGGACACAACAGCTAATTGAGATGAGCATGAGCACCCCCTGAAAACTGCAGTTGATGGCAAGAAAGGAAACCCCATCCCCAAGGGTGTGGTTTCTCTCAAAAATATCTATGACTTGCAAAACTTCTGTCAAGGGCCAAGAAACAACAAAACCCATAGGTCCACCACTACGAATGAACAGAGCAACTTGGCAACCAATCACGATTTGAAGATAGTAAATCTTGCTACAAACTTCACACCACAGCAGCTACAAGCTTTTGACCGCTTGATCAAACAATACCTAGATGTGTTCATGTGGGCAAATGATGCCCTGAGTACATATGAAATGCAAATAATCCAACATGGGATTCCATGTAAAGGAGGATCCAAGCCATTACAACGAAATCTAGGTAAAACACATATGTCGTTTGAACTCCTTATACAAAAAAATTGACTGAGATTTTGGATGTTTGGATTATTTACAATGTTCTTCATCATGCATGGGTTTCTAATTTAAGTTTTTTACATAAGAAATCTAGGTAAATCCACTTATGCATTGATTTCAGAGACTTGAAGCACTGCCAGAATAAAAACAACTACCTTGTGCTATCATATGAGCCTATGTTGCATGTAGTATCTGAAGCAGTGGTGTTGTCTTCACTTAAAGGTCTTTTGGAATACCAAAAAGTTCCGGTAGCAAAACTCGGTACCCTAATACTTGTCCGTGAGAAGCTTGGCACACACACACACCATCTGCATTCACTTGCCAGGAGGGTTGACAACCTTCCTTCCAATGGCCAAGATCTCAAGAATTTCTTTCAGTAGGCAGTGCCGTGCCTGTGCCATGTACATAGTGTGCTTGTTGCTTGTTGTTTCATCTTTTTGCCTTGTTTACTATCTTTGTTTTTGTTTTGTTTATTTTGATTACTATTTTTGTTTAAGTTTGTTTTGTTTGCTTGATACCTTACTATTTTTGTTTCCATAAATAAGTGTTGCCTACTACTACGTTCTAACTTTTGAATATAGCATGTGGCTGAAATATGAAGAGACTTGTGACATTGCAGCACTTGGCCAATCATGTTTCTATCTTCTTTGTGCTTGGTTATAACCTTTGGTCGATGAATTCTTAATGGAAAATACGAACCATCTGCAAGGGAAGTTTTGTTCCAACCATGAACTTTTGTCTGCACTGGGAAGCCCCATGCTTGTACTCAGCCTTTTGTTCTATGTGTTCAAGCTCATCCAACTAGTAGAAATGGAGAAGGGGAAAATCTAAATGAGCAAACCTATGTCAGAGGTCTTACATGCTTCTCTAAAGGAACAACTTCTTCTTCTCAAAGTAATTTGCGATCCCTCTTTCTCCCCAAAAATAAATAAGTCCATATGCACAATCCTCTTGAAAAATACAAAGGTGAAAGAAGAGACAATATTCCTCCGCAGAGAGGTGAAGCATGAAACTCCACTGGGGTACTGACAAGGCTTGGTGGAAGTGGAGCAATGTGTGTGTTCCTATGTGACTCCACCAAGGTACTGTCTAGACTTGTTGGTAGCGAAGAAACACCAGAGATGAAAACTTATACTCTGAAAATTTTCAACTCGCGAGGTAAACTACCCTTCCTGAATTCGAAACACTATGATCAAGCTGAATTGTTGGCTGTGTTTGACTGAGTTGGAAAAAGTTGAACCATGTATGTCCATGGGGTAAGTGGGGAAGCCTAAGTAACCTGTATAACAATTCAATACTCCCCAAAAGACCAAATCCCTGTGCTAGCAATGAACTAAAACAGAGAAGCTAGAATTCTACTAGTGTGTCGCCAAGTGTTGTAGTGGCTACAACAAGCCTCCAAAATTTTGGCCTGCACCCAATTTTGGAGCCTCCTTAAGAGTTTCACTTAATGACTGCACACTCTAGGGTTCAATCTGTGAGCTTATGTGAGTCTTCACATCCACCGTTCTTGTTCATTTCACCCAACTTTTTCATGTTCATGTCAGAGTATGCTCGCGACCATGTTTTGGTCATTCTCAAAGTCTTCGCTTTGTGTGTACTTGTTGTGTTCGCCATGAAAACATTTGTCACACTTAATCACAAAGTCACATTCACTGACGCACAAGCATCATCACAGTCGACCAACGATCAATCACAAGTGTCACGCTTGTCACTTGTATCGTTAGTTATTCATGTTAAACATGTGTGTCTGGATGGTTTAATTCGTCTCATCGTCAAGTCATGTAAGTGTGTGTTTGTAGAATCACGTATGCATCTTTCACTCATTCACACACTTAGTCATTTTGCGGAAGTTTTGTTGACCTGACTCCTCTCTGACAACTGAACAATCAACTCACCATTGAATCGATCGACTGTCACCTAGAACAACACAGAAAAGCAGGTCATTTCAAGTTGCGCTTCCCAAAAGAAAATCATTCCACCTTCATGCTGGTCAACTAAAGAGTTTGACCCCGTAGCCACCCCAGGACTGACTCCCATAAAAAATTGCGTAGAGGCTGCTGAATTTGCCTGCTTTGCTAGCTAAGAAAATTGCGTAGATAGGATAGATAAACACCTAGTGTCCATCCCTATCCCCCTCATAAAATTACACAATTTTTCGAGCTAGGCCTCCCGATAGTCGACTAGCTACTCACCTAGAAAATTGCACAGTTTTCATGAGCAAGCTCTTTACTGCCCAGCAGTTTGCTCAGCTAAGAAACTACGCAAAGGTTATCAGCATGCTAGCCTCCCAACATCAGCGCAATGTTTCCCCTCAGCAACTCCCGACAGTAGACTACCAGTTCCCTCTAGGAATTGCGCAGTTTTTTCTTCCAAGCTCCAACAGTGGATTTCCAGTTCCCCTCAGGAATTGCACAATTTTTTATGCCAATGACCTAATAGAAAAATGCCAGTTCCCTCTAGGAATTGTGCATTTTTTACTTTCAATGTCCCGGTAGCCAGCTACTAGTTCCCTCCAGGAATTGCGTAGTTTTGGCTACCAAGCTCCCACTGATCACTCATTCTAGAAACTGCACATATTTTGCCTGCCCAGCCTTCCTGCATCCCAGACCGTTCCCCTCAAAAAATACGCAATTTTGTCCTCTAGTTGAGCTAGACCTCATGGACAGTCACTGTCGATTTGGATTGCCCATCTTCATCATCCAGTGAATCTTGTGCATTTTTCATCAGCAGTGCCCAAAGCCTTCATCCTGCTTCGCAACCTTGTTTCCTCTCCCGGCTACCTGCACCCGAAGTGATCATATATCATGGTAGACTAGGAGGTTTCTGGATTTTATGTTGTCTCATCATGAGTGATTGCAAGAACAGGTACACAAACAAACATGGCATAATGACAGATGGGATTAATGAATAGAGCACATGCATAAGGATAGGTTCAGTAATGGACGAACAAACAATGCATGCAAAAAATATGTGCTCGCGAATGAATGATCGTGCAAATATGTGTTCACGGATGGACGGACAAGAAAACATGCAAGATGTGCTCACAAGCGGATGAACAGGTGAATATGCACCTTTTGCGAATGGACGAACATGCACCTTTCGTGAACAAATGAACTTGTCAAGCCTTCCAACATACAAGCAACGAGCAATGTGCAAAAGCAACATCAAGCAAACCAATGACCATCGAAGACTCCGTGCACTTTGCCACATGGAGGTGAAGCTATGATACACCATGAGGACATCCATCACCCAGTGTAACTGTAGCTCAATATCCACATCAGCAGTGACACAAATGCACCAACAATGTCATGAGTCAAGTCATCCACATCCCTACCATGGGCCATACTATCTATCAATGTAATGTAACATGGATGTCCAAGAGACCCACTTGTTGTACAAAGAGTCATGTAAAGTCGAAGAGTCATGGAAGTCAAACATTCATGAGGGTAGTCGAATAGCCACAAGGGTCAATTTCACCCTTGGCTATAAATACCCCCTCATTTGTACATGCAAAGTACTTTTCACCTCAGCTCCTCCCACATACCCTTAAGAGTCTGTAATATTTTCTTTGAGTAAGTAGTGGCTCCAATGCCCCACCCACGGGGTTAGTGATGTATGGTGTAACGATGTGTCTTGGAAATTTTGCTTAATTCAAAAGCCTGCTAACAGGCTAGCACATTTTTACACATGTATTGTAACTGTTGTAATACTAATCTTGAACACTTGTGATGCATGTTTCTTTAACCTATGTTTCACACTTGAACTAATTCACTTGTTGTCATACATAATCTATTAATGAAAATTTGTTGTATATTTTGTTAACGTTGTCCTGCCCATAGTAGCTATCTCCTCGTACATTAGACATGCCTTTCAAATGAAACTTGCTATAAAAACTGTTGCACTCACGCGGACTCATCCACTGAGTATCGTACATGTTATCTTCCCTTATGTGTTGTGACTGCCGCATCCATGTGGATTGTTCCTCTAGAAGATGTACACGTCCTTTTGTGTTGTGTTTTCCCATCAAAGTTGGGGCTTCCTCCTAACCGACTTGGGACCCACTCCCACCCTCTCCCTCTATAGTAAAATAGCCATTGACGCATGGTTTTCCTACTTCCAGAAACCTTAATCTGCCTTTCGAGTTCCAATCTATCAACGTGCCTCCCAATTTCTAGCTGGAGACCTACATAGGCGAATCACCTTGGCAGGGTTTTGTTGAGTAGGCTCCAAAATCCAAACTGATAGGATATCTTCTGGTTTGCGTTCTAGGTCGATATAGTCCTGAGGGTTGACCATCTCTATTTTTTATGTATTTAGGGTAAGAAAACGACCATGAACTCTGTCATTGTTGAGTTCCTGAAGTGAGCACATGTAGCTGATAGTAACCACCAATAAGAAAACCAAAAAATGTTTTAAAACCATCCTTTGAAACCCCTTGTCTACCCTACTTTGTTTCCTAACGGTGTTGTTCCCTAGGTGACAAGTAAGGCTGCCAAGTATGGGCCATGCATTGGTTGGCCCCATCTACCGGCCATCATTCATACTGCATATGCTGCTAACCATATTCCTTCCTCGTGCAACCCTCCACCGGAACCGTAATCGCCATCGCTTCAACCAATATACCTCAAATTATGAGTATTTGTATTATTAAAAGTTTTTGAAATTATGTAGTCGATTTACAATTCTAAAATTTAGTTATGAGTTCATAACTTAGTTATGAGGATACATTCAGTAGTGGGCTTTATTTTTTATTTTGTGTATCTTTCCACATTTAGGATCAATTGCTAGTTTTATTATTTAATGCGAATTTTTTAAATTAAAAAAATAATATTTCATAGTATTGAGATCTGACCAATCGAGTTCTTTTATTCTCATTCAAAAATTAATTTCATGTTGGCGAAGTCGGTTACTGATTCCAGTTTTTCAATATACACACAATTCGATACTTCTCACCACTCGGTCATGTATTGACTTGTCTTTTGCCTGAATGCATTTCACACTGAAACATCCACAATTTAGCATGTGGATACCACACACAACTAGATAGTGCTCTATGCTCATGAGGTCGACACAATTGAGCGTGTGGATCCCACGATCAATGAATTGAGCCTGTGGGTCACATTCACAAAGTGATAGCCCTCACACAGTCAATGTTGCATGGCATTGAGTGTGTGCGTTCCATACTCAAATGTAATGGTGCTAACCCCATGAATAAATATTGTCCCAATGCGGTTGATGTTCGGTCACTATGCGCAAAAAGAGAAAATAAGTGGAAATGCCAATATTTGGGTACAAAAAGTGGGTAGAGAATCTCTTTGGGTTTTCCATTGCAATTTCTTTGCTATACTTTGATCAACCTCCTCTGAATTTTGGGTCTTTATATATTTCCAAATTGTAAATGGCCACCTCCTCTTCCACCGCTGGTTGTGTTTGTTATGAATTTTTCATTAACCACCGCAAGCCTGATGTGAAGAAAACCTTTGTCAGCCATATGTATCATTGCCTTGTGTCACAGGGATTGAAAGTATTTCTAGATCAAAAGGAATCAAAAAGGGGGGGACTATTTGAATTCTCAAATGGAAAGCACTATTAGAACTACCTCCGTCCATGTGGCAATTTTCTCGCCTGGATATGCAGACTCTATTTTATGTCTGAATGAGCTCCTCCTAATGTTGGAATCGAGAAAGACAATTATTCTTGTATTTTATCGTGTCAAGCCCTCTGAGCTTAGGTGGACATAGGGAAACCATGGAAAGTATGTTGAAGCCCTACAATCACTGTAAAATAAGATGAGTTATGATGATCAAACTCTCCCAAATAAGTTGTGACCTGACTCCATTACAATTGATAGTTGGAGAAATGCTCTTGCTAGTGTTTCACCCATAACTGGTTTTTAGGATGGAGTCGTGCAACAGGTGAGAACTCCACCTTTTCATGGTATTATATTTTTTTATGTTTGGATAGATATATGTAAAGGTTTTTTTCTTAATAACTTTATTTATTTTTGTTGTGAATAACCACTGATGAAGAGGAGTTGTTGGATATAGTAGTTGAAGAGGCTTTGAAGAGAGTGAAGAAGAGACCTTTTCATGTAGCCAAATATCCAACGGGTCTAGATGAAAAGGTAAAACATTTTGAAAATGAATTTTTATTGCAGTAGCAAGAACAAAGTGAAAAACCTCCCGTCTTGGGAATTTTTGGGTTGTGTATCATAGGAAAAATAACTCTGGAAAAATAACCCTTCAACTGAAAGAGTTCACAGTACAAAAGATATTGTTTTCAATCAAATGTAAGAGAAAACACAAATAAGGGAACTTTAATTTCAGTGTAGATAAAAAATCGCAAGAGTTTGACTGGATCAGATACAAAAATAGAATGCATCGATCAAGGTATGGAGATTCTTAAACAACATCTCTCCTCTCCTCATGCCTTAATAGTTGTCAACGATGTAGATCAAGTCGATAAGATTGAATCACTTTTTCCCAATCAAACTGTTATCCCATCAGATAATTTAATATTGATTACATCTCGATATAAATACATTCTCACAAGCTCAGGAACTGAAAACTCATCCATTTATAAGCTAAGTGGGTGGAATGAACAATAATCCCGAGAAATTTTATGCTTCAATGCCTTCAAGAAGCCCTACCCACTCTCATAATTTTAATCTTTTGTAAATAAGTTCTTAGAAGCCTACAAAGGACTTCCTCTCTCTTTGAAAGTGTTTGGGGCACTTTTGTGTGGAAGAAAGAACTAATTTTATTGGGAAGACCAATTGAACAAACTTCAATGGATACTCCCCATAAAGACAAATAAGAGACTACAAATTAGTTATGAGGCACTCAATGTGGAGGAGTGAGAGGTATTCTTAGATTTTGCATGTTTTTTCATTGGAGAAAATAGATATATGGTTGTCAAAATCACTACAAGAAAAAAGGACACTGGTGAGGGGCGCAAAATGTCACCATAAGCTCATTAGTGATGGTCAAAAGAGCATTCGTCACCAAAAACTGAACGTCACCAAAGGTGGCATCACCAAAAGTATAGGTGTTGTTATGACATACAAAGTATGTTACCAATAATGTTTTATAATGACGGATAGCGACCGTCACCATTTCATATGAGTAATGGTGATAGACCATAGCCTCCGTCACCAAAAAATGAAAGTCATCAAAGGTAGCGTCACCAAAAGTATAGGTGTTGTAGTGACATTCAAAGTTCGTCACCAATAATGATTTATAATGACAGATAGCAATCGTCGCCATTGCATATGAACAATGGTGACGAACCATAGCCTTGGTCACCAAAAACTAAACACCATCAAAAGTGGCGTCACCAAAAGTAAAGGTGTTATGGTGACATTCAAGGTCCATCACGACTATTGATTATAATGATGAATAGTGATCGTCACCATTTCATATGAACAACAATGGTTTATTGTGATGGATCTTTAATGGTCATCACTATTGGTGGATATATATGGTGACGTTCGCTAACCGTCACCAAAAGACGCATTTCCAGAAGTCTAGGTGTTGTCGTGACATTCAAGGTACGTCACGAATAATGACTATAATGATGGAAAATGATCGTCACCATTTCATATCATCAAGAAAAATTTATGGTTACAGAACTTTGAGGGTCATCACTATTGATGTGTATAGATGGTGGCATTTTTTTACTATCACCATTTCATCTTTTTGGTGAAGGTCGAAAAATGTCACCAAAGCTCATTGGTGATGGTCAAAAGAGCCTTCGTCACCAAAAAATGATCGTCATCATTCCATATGAATGTTAGGGCACGATGGAATCGAACCACCAACCTCCTTCTTGTAAAGAAGGTGCTCTTCCATTGAGCTAGCACCCTTTAAACAATTATACTTTTAAAAACTAGACCTTGAAACTTCATAAATTGTAAATTTTGCAACTTTCAATAAATTAAAGCCTCAACAATATTTTACTAAACAAGTAAAGCAACATCGAAGCTACAAGTGCCTACCTAATGGTTATTGAAGTTATGAAAACTAAGCAGAGGAAAAAATAGCTATGTATAAAAAAACTAATAGTTAGTACTTGGCATATCTTAGCTTGTTTGATATATCTTCGTAATATCTGGCACATCTTAGCATGCCCTAGAATTCCTTAACACACATTAGCAGTCATGACCTCACAACTAGCATTAAATTTTCCATGACTTGGGAAAATTACATTCATTAGAACGCCTTGGCACTCCCTAGTTTTCATGCCCTCTATTATACTCCACAATGTCCCAGGCTGATGAGGAGATCAACGGGGGTAACCACAAACCAAGATTTTAGTTTGGAAGCTAGCCCTACCAAACCGAAGAGGTCTCTCTCTATGAAATCACAACCAAGAGATGATTGGGATTTAAAGGATTTTAGGCTAGATAGCTAGGCTCAAGTGGGTTTTTGGAAAATTTAGGGACTTGGAACTCTGTTCACCGGTGTCTTGTCTGGTAGAGACTTTGTCAAGGAGGCAGGGACTTGGAACTCTATCTAGGATAAAGCACCTAACGTGCATGATAGAAGCTCCCTAGAATAGAGTACCTCCTACCTAGAAGAGTGTCCCCTTCTCAAAATATAGAACCCCTCTCTACTGCGCACTTTTCTTAAAGATAAATATGTGCATAAAATAGTACTAAGAAAAACACCTAAACTAAGAAAAGTTAGCATCTAAGTCAAACTATAAAAGAATATTAAATATGGCTCTATATAAGTTTGGGAAATACTAGACAAGTATTCTTGCATACAACAACCATAAGATTCCTAAAATTGATGTGCTTCTTTCATTGTTGCTATACCCTCACAGCAAAAATGGAATCTGTAGCATGTACCCTAAGGTTGTATGCATCTGTTGAAGGTGTAGATTGAAAGGATCTGCTGAGATGAAGTAATATTGAAGGAGAAACACCTTAAAAACAACATATAAATTATACTATGAATTCAACCCATTTGCACACAGACCAAGGTTGCTACTGGTACACTTCTCTGCTGAATGGAAGCTACAATGTATTGTAGTGTTGCTGAAGAAAAACACCTTTAGTGCAACACGGATAAAACTCTAACAGATATTGTCACTATGGCTTCGGTTGTAGATAATCTCATGAATATAGGTAGCAACTTCAATAATTGAAAAACCAAAAGGTGAGATGCAGAGATCATTTGAAATGATAGATTTGGGCATACTTTATTATTGTTTAGGAGTGTTAGTATAGAAAATGCAAGGTAGCATGTTGCGTCTTAATGTCACAGGTCAAGGATGTGAAGAAATACATAAAATATTAAATAGCATGGTATAAGTCGATTGTAGGTTCATTTGAAATGGGAATTGAATTCTCCTTGCGCGGGTTCTAATCTAGTGGGTATAACTTTAAATAAGGAACTGATAGTTATGGGGTTGGAATTGTCTCACAATTCATGAAAAGTCCCAAATTTTTTTCACTAGAAATAAGCAGAGCGAGTCATCAGTTTTATGGAAGGGAACACCCTATTCGCAGGAAGATAACTTGAAATTAGTCAGGAATATTATTTCTTGTCTTCTTGTACGTGTGTGCTTGGAAAAGATAACAACATCCAAAGACTCAATAATAGGTATGGTAGAGTTTATAGATGTGAAGCACTTTAGTGCACTTTATTACATTTTTCAATGAATGAATTTCTTTTGAGGTTGTTGAATTCTGCAATAAGACATGGAAGTGTTAAGAGAATATGTCTAATGACAAGTTAATATTTTGATAGTTTATTCTAACAAGGGAGCATGAACCAAACCAAAATGAATAAACATACCAGTGACCTAACATGATCGCTTCCTTTTTTTTCTATTTATTTTTATGATTTCCTTTCATGCTCAAGATATGCCTTCAACAAAGGCACAAGTGGAAATTTTTCTACAAGTCCAAATGCAAAGACAAATTGTAAAGCATCCATTTTCCTTTGACTGCACAATTTTTCCACAACATCTGCAAGAAACAAGACCAAACATGTCATGCAGGACCACAATCAAGTAATTATAAGCCCATAAAGTATTGAAACAACTTGTATAAACCACAAATTTGTAAGTAATTTCAAAATAATTTAGAGCACAAGAGTAAGCAAGTTCAAGGAACCTTTTTGCTGAAGGCATATTAAGCATAATAATCATCTATCTCTGAAGAATTAAATCATCATCCAACTAGTAAACAAACCTTTCTGTTGAAGGCATATTAAGCATAATAATCATCTATATCTGAAGAATTAAATCATCAGCCAACTAGTAAACAAACCTTTCTGTTGAAGGCATACTAACCATAATAATCATCTGTCTGAAGGATGAAATCATCAGACAATGAGTATTTCTACATAAAAATACACATCAACTTGTAAACAATTGAACAAGGACAGAAACCTTTGCAAGTAAACTCAGCCTCACGCTTGACAAGGAGTAGCTTTACATTCATTTGATCTCAGGAATTAGATGCATAGTTTGAAAAAAGATTTATGTGGATTTGGACAACTAGCCTTGAGTCATTGACATACCTTTAATAATGTCCTTTAATCCATTTATGAAGACTGCAACTTCAGCGACCTCTATCAATCTGTTTCTTGATATTAATAACTTTCAAAATTTTGTGACTTATCCTTTCGTATTTCAGATATCTTTACTTCATTTTTTACTTGAGATATTCTTCTTTTGACACTTTATTACACACTATGTTACATCGAAAATTCCCGCTCTGTGAAATATATTTATAAAAGTATCGTTTTCCATAGCAATTTATTTGATTGTAGGTAGATCAACTGGTTTATTCCAAAGTGACACACTGAGGATTTGAAGCTATTGTACATACATTTTGAAGTCACATGGAGAAAGAGAATTCGTTTTGGATTGGTTAATTCATTTATTATTGTTATCATTTAACCACATGGTTTGTACATAGTTTGGCACTTGCTTTCTTAATTTTTTCCCTTTCATATCATCTTGTTTCATTTACCTTTTTGCAGATTTGTTGTTCAAATACTTACACCAATGTTATGTCGTAATGCCTTCACCATCAAATATCATGTGGTAAACTGAAACATTGAAACATGAATAACTAACTTTTTATAAATAAATCTCTAACAATAAGAATGGGAACATAATTCAAAAAAATAGAGAAACGATAAGAAATAAATATGTAGGGATGAACTCTTAGATACCTCTCGCTTCCATATGTGGCTCATTTGTTGGTTGAGTGAAAGGTGTTGAGTTGATGGGAATGGAGAACTATTCGATCCCCTTTGTGAGAGTTAATGCCCACTGTCATTGGCGGTTTCCCTGCTACATGTAATTGGACATTATTAATGGTGAGAGTAGCTCTAGAGGGTTTTCTTGATTTGCATTTTGGCCTTGCATACATGGAAAAGTAGTGTTAAGATTATTGTGCAGATTCCAAGTTTGGAAATTTTCTTTAAGTTGCATTTTCTCAGTATGGCAGACGGAAAACATTGCAGGGGTTCTTCTGGGAAATGTTTGGGAACCCATTATAACAAGCATGGATCATCATTTTTTAAGGTCATAACAAGGAAAATCAAGGTCTTTCTAGTCAAGACACAAGACTAAAAGTAAATTCCAGGCTACAAAACTCAACATGCATTACATATTTTAGTCCGAGGCTGGATTTGTTTTATGGTGAAAATCTAGGAGGATGAGAACCTACTTCTCAAGAAAGATCGGATGTGGGGGGGTCTCTAGACTACACCTAAAAAGTGGAAATTAGGTTTTGACCCAAAGAAGGAACAAACATATTTTCAATAGATTGAAGCTCCCTTAAGAGCTGTGGAGGAATTCAAAAACTTTGGAAGGGTCACTGATGCTATAGCTGAATGTTGTCTCCTTGGAGAAAATTTTCAGTTTCAAAGATAGGAGAGTGGATAAAATGCTAGCAGAAACTGATCTTCATGAAAATATTGAGATTTCATGTAGATACTAAGATTTCCCAAGGAAAATGGATTTTAAACTAGAAGTTGGACTTCTGAACAGTGAAAATTCCCATTCCATTAGGTTGGCTCTCATACAATTCTGTGGGCATATTGTAGAGAAAGCAAAAAATATTGGTGGTGTCTACAGATTCTAATTTAGAGGCCAGTTTGAAGTCTGGAAAAGGTAGAAGAAAAAGTGCAGGAAAATCTCAAGACTGTTGATTCAGATGTTGTTCCAACTTCTAGCTTTGGAAGGTGATAAGTGCTAGTCTGATGTATGTGGTCCTAAAGTGGTTGAAGGAACACATGATTTTCCTATGACTTTTCAAGGCAGGTCCACTTTTATCAATTCCTCATGCTATCTAATAGTACTAAAAGAATCCCCTTCCATTATTGGGTGTTCCAAAATTGTTTGTAACATTAAGGAAGGTTTAGGGACTTTAAGGCCCCCCACTGGAATTTGGGTCCATCTTTTGCTTCAGGCTAATGTGGCATTCTCTTCATGCTAGTTATCCATTCTTTAGACCATGCAATCCAGTATTTAGAAACTTCATCAGGTGATGTAGGGATTCGTTCTTTGTCCTGTTTGGGTGCTTAGCCAGTTAAAGGGGCCTCACAAAATAAAGGTAGTGAGATTTTCAAGTCATCCTACCATCCAAGATCAAAGAAATAATGTTGTGGATGATTTTGGGATCTGGAAGGGGGTTTAGCACTTGATCAAGATCACCACCAATTCTCCATTGGAAGAAACTCTAATAACTCTGAAGCAAAGTCATGGTTTCAACAAAAGAGGAGGGAAAGGGCACTGTTGATAATCAGTGGGGCCCTTGCAGCAAGAAAAAACCCATTTGTAAATGATTTTTTAGTCATTTCTTTGAATTTCAAAAGTTGATTGATGTAGAACCAATTAAATAAGCACCTACCTAGAGAAATAACTAAAAAGGCATAAGTGGAATTTCAAAAAGGCTAGATAAATCCTTTGTTGCTATTCAATTGATGTTAGATTCAGAGCGTGAGATCATAAATTGTTTAGGGAAGCTTTCCCTATATTGCTACAAATTGAATTAGAGAGTAAGAAGCATCCAAACCCCTTTAATTTTAATCACTTACTAGCTAAATCAAAAGAATTCCAAGGTTGTGGTCATCAAGAATTGATGACATTACAATAGTAAGAGTGAGGACAGTGACATGAAGTAGTTCATAAACAATCTGAAAAGGGTAAAAGGTGAAGTTGCAAATTGAGCTCAAAGCTTCGTTCAAAAATATTTAAAGGATTTCAAAAAATGAATTAAAAACCTCTGATAATAATAAAGCAGGGGTGTTTTTGAAAGATGAAATCAATCCTCTCAAGGAGCTAGAAGGGAAAACAAACCACCTTGCCAAAGAGGAAAAAGAAACTAAGCTAAAAAGGAGAACCATCTTGTTCTCTAAAAGTGACATGAATACTAAACTTTTTCACAAGTACGAAATTCATACAAGAAACATGAACATTATTTGGGAAAACAATAAGCTAGATAGCTCTAGGGTTAATAAGTCTTTTAAGGAGATAGCTAAAGGGAGAAAACAAAATTTTAAAAGTCTAATGGCAGAAAATATTTGTGAATTCATGAAAATTATCACGCTATTTCCCAACATTATCAGTGATGAAATGAACATAGACTTGGAAGCAGAGGTGTCCAAAGAGGAGATAAAAGCATTTTTAAACTCCAAAAAACTAAAATTGTATACCTAATGGATGGAAAGTTGAATTTCTGAGGAAGAATTTATGCTCCTTTATAATAGGAAAATATATGTTGATGTGGGAACAATATATGAAATAATACATACAATGAAAACTCGCAAGCTTCTTGCTGTAGCAATGATGCTAGAACTTGTAAAGGCATAAGACAAAATGAATTGGCTCTTTCTTAGACTGTTGTTGATTCAACTAGGAACAAACTTGCAAATTGTAGAATGGTTAATGGGATGCGTTACTTCCATTCCTTTTACAGTTCTAATCAACGGGTCCACCAAAAGTTTCTTTAATGCATATTGAGGTTTATTTCAAGGGTGCTATCTATCACCATTTCTTTTTGTATTAGTGGTTGAAGGTGTATGTTGATCACAGATGCGAGGAGAAGAGGGATAGTGAAAGGAGTAAAAATTTCTGACTCTGAATATTCTCATCTATTATTTGTTGATGATATCATCACATTTGGGCAAGAATCACTAAGGGGGTTAAAAGTTATAACGCATATTTACTGCAAAACTACAAGTATAGAAATCACTATGAGGAATTCTACAATGTTGTTCAATAATTTGGTTGAGGAAGAAAAAGCCACTCGTGAATCTGTTTCCTATGAATTTTACGTAATTAGATCAAGGAAACATATACTTGGGATCTTAAAGCCTCCTAATTATATTTATTATGATTTAACTTGGTTGTAGAGAAAAATTGAAGCTCGAATTTCATTATGGTGCAATTGATGGTTCTTTAGGGGAGGAAGATTAGCACTCGTCAAGGCTGTGCTGGAAGTAGTATCTTGTGCATTGGGTTATATCCCATATCTCTATTATATTATATATATATATATATAATTATATATTATATATATATATATATATTATATATAATATATATTATATATTATATATTAACAAAATGGAGCCAGGTGGTAAATTTTAAAGAAGCTAGAGGATGGGGCATAAGAAAATATAAATCTCTTCAATCTAGCTCTAGTTGCTAAAATTCTGCAAAGGTTAGTCTACAATGAAGGTTTGTAGGAGAAAATTATGAAAGCCAAACATTTGAGAATGGTTTCTACAGAAGATTAGTTTACAAAAGAAAGGGAGCATTTTAATGGAAATTCTATTGTTTGGAAAGATTTGGTGAAAGAATTCCCATTAATTGGAAAATGGACAGCATGGAGGATTCAAAGGAACAAGGTAAGAATAGGGGAATACCCCTAGATTAATTGTAAGGTAATTTCAAACTGTGTAAGATAATAAGAGATATCCAAATCTTAGGGATTTATTCGAGGCAAAATGCAGCAACAAATGATGGCAGGAATGTTTGATCTCATGGCTTGAATTTAGCATGGGATTTGAATTTGTGAGGGGTAAAAACTGATGCAATAAACTATAGCCTAAATTCTAGTGCCATTAATGATTGAACTTTCTAAACAAGATGACCTAATTTAAGTGGTCAAAAAATGAGGGACCTGATGAATATATTTCCAAACTAGAATACAAGGTAAAGATGGAAGAAGAAATGATGAGGGAAAGATCCCCATAGTGGCACTTATTTTGAAAGTTAGAAATTCCTCTTAAAGATAAAATGTTTTGCTAGTTAGATTTAGACAACAAAAGTTTAACTTGGGATAAGGGGGTCCTGGAAGATGTCTTTTGTGTAAGACAACTGAGGAATTCATGGATGACTTGTTTTTTTTTGCATGTGGGTTAAATATAGTTAAAGGGAGTATGACACCATTGTGTTTGTACTATGCAGCTTGGTGCAAATATTGTGTATTCCAAGTGGGTTGGCACAGAGATTGAATTCAATGGAGTTAATCATCTTCTTGTAAACGAAGATGACATTGTGGGGGTTCTTGATACAAATGATATCAAGGATTTGAAGCCATTGAATGATCGACTTTTAATTAAGGTAAGGTTTTGATGGCAACAAGTTTTAGTAGAAATATAACATTTTTAGTCCAAATTGTTAGAGGGGCCTGGATAAAATATTCAAGGCGAATTGAAATTGGGGATTTGAGCATGGAAGTTGTATATCCTCTTTAGAAAATCTCTGAGGGTTGAATGTATGCTACAGGTTGCAATGGGGGAAGATAAGACAACGGGTGGTTTGCTCCTCACTGAAAGTGCTAAGGAGAAACCTTATATTTGAACGATATGTTAAAATATATGGATTGGTATCATGCTTAAAGTATTCTAACAGGAAACTTTATTTTCATAAACAAACTCTGATTACATTTCCTATGTTTTAAATCTAGTCCGAGCATAAAATAGGGCTTATTAGAAAATATGTGATGGCATTTTTGAAAGTTTGAGTTCTATTACATATTTTCATGTATGTAGATAATTGCGGTAGGACCTGGTGCTTATGATGAAGAAGGAAAGAGGAAGCCAATGTCAGTAACTACTGGAAATATTGTTCTATACTCAAAATTTGTTGGTAATGAATTTAAAAGTGGTGATGGATCTGAATACATGACATTGAGGGTGTCAGATGTGTTCGTTGTACTCTCTTAGCTTTAATATTGAATGCCCACTAATTGTTGTTAGTGCGCCTTTAATTGGATGTTGTAGAAGAATGTGAGAATTGAAGTGTGTCAAACCATGGGCATGTGCAACTGTCCAGAGTAAATTTGCCAAAAATTTTATGTGCATAACAAGTGCAAGCATATGTTGCAAATCAGTATAATATATGCAAGTCAATACTTAATTTCGGGGCTTGTTGTAATTAATAATGCTTGACACATCATTTTTTAATTCATTAGTCTGGCTCCTAAAGCACCAACAAAATAGGAAAGAGATGTTAATCAACGCTTAAACGTTATAATGATATTCTATTAATGGTTCTTGTTATATACTTGGCTCTGAACTTTGCTTCTGAGAGTTCTGTAGAGATGTAGAGTTGTACAAAAATATAGAAAAACATTGTATCAGATTGAGTAGTGTGTGGAAAGATTACACTTTGGATTGTGGATGGCTTATGGGACATGATAAATACGGTTGATATTTATTTTTTCCTTCACTAGGTAGGAACATGCCAGATACACTTGATTTTGATTTTGAAGTGGTAGAGTTAAGGTTTCAAGTAAAATTCCATTAAAGGCATTTTGGTAGAGTTCAATGTTCAAATATAACTCGATCGAGAGTATATGTCAAGTATAGTTGATGATGTTGATCTTAAAGTAGTGAAATTTAGAGGTCAAATGTAACTCAGTTCAATATTTCGCTCTTCACCAATTAAACTAGTGCTCAAAGTTCAAACTGAACTCCTTATTCGTTGACACTCGTCCTACTTGGAAACGATCTACTATTCACCATTGCTTGGTTGGCATGTAATGGTTCCTATACTATGATAGTATGGTAGGTATACAATAGTGTCCATCGTAATTTATGATACTTTTTATAATATACAAAGATTTGTTCAGGATGTGGAACATATTTTCGATTGTTGAAAAATTTACCACTTTCTTTGTTGAGGTTTTAGTTGCCAAGAATTATCTGAAATTTGTAAACTTCTGAATGCTCCTCTCTGGTTTTAAAGAAACACTAGTTTTGGACAATATTTTTTATTTGATGAGCATTTTTTATATCAAAGGTCCTAGTTGGTTCCACTCCATTCTTAGAATAACTTGTGCTTTGATGTCTCTTGCATCCTATTTTATCCCCCATGGTGCTTATTCAGTGTTCAGTTTCCTCCACCATATCTTTACCTTGTGAAGAATTTGAAGGTTGAGAATTTGTAGGCCTCTTGAAAAATCATGAGGTCTAGTGTAAAGACAAATTTAAAGCAAAGTTAGTTTTACTAGGAGAGCAAGAGATTTGAAGGTGGTGTTGAGCTTATGGTCAAGCTTGGGAAGGAAATCCTTGTCAGGTAATATTTTTCAATGGATTCTCAAGGAGAGGAATTCTAAGGAATTTTGAAGGGCCCTGAGGAAGTTTGAATGAATAATATTTTTGGAGAAACAAGGATTCAAAGTATGTTGTGCTTGGTGATAACTAAGTTTAGAAGAAGAAAATGAATTCTTCAAAGGATTTTTCCTTGATTGATAGAGTTGCCATTCTGTCATCAGAAAATTGAAGGTGGAAAAAGGGAACATTGTTACCATATAGCTAGAGGGCCCTTGATTTTTAAAATTTATGTCACGTTGAAGATTTCTATGCCACAAAAAGGGAGATATGGGATAGTTTTATCCACCTCTCCCATAGCTCCATTAAGGAGGTGGAAGGTTCATCCGCTGGATCGAAAGGATTTTGCTTCGACCAAGGAAAGAAAGGAAATGGTTACCAAATCCCAAAAGAAATAACTGGAATCTGAAATGCAACATCTAGAATACAAGATGAGTAGCATTATACCTTCCCTTCCTCCTCTAAAATGGAACATCTGAATTGACGACTCTTGAAAAACACCTGCTTGAGTGAGCTCGCCCCCGACAAATCAATTCTATGAGTGAGTTATACTCATCCTTTCGGACATTGAAACACGTATGGCACTCAGTTACTAGGATAGAAATCCCTTACTAAAGATATATGGTGTGGCTCCAGCCACTCCTCCTACCACATGTTGGTTTGACACAGTGAGATAGGTTAAATGGGAAGGTGAGGGAGCCATTAACTAGAGTAAATAAGGATGAGGAGATAAGCATTTTGACCTAGCTAACCCAACACTGACTAAATCATATTTCCCATAGCATTTGAACTAAGAAGTTCCAATTTAAATGACTACAAGAGATGGGCATGCCAAATTTAATAACATACTTGGTGTTTGGTTGGACTTCGGAAGAGTGAATGGTCTCACAAGAAATAATATGATGTTCTCCAATGTAGCTTCCTTGAACATGTGAAATTATGTAGGATATGATTGGCTCTACTAGTGTTTTGGCTATTATCTTAAATATCATCCAATATAGCTTCCTTGAACATGTGAAATTATGTCTGTAGGACATGATTGGCTCTACTAGTGTGTTTGCTATTATCTTAAAAATACTCCAATATAGGTTACTTGAACATGTGAAATTCTATAGGACGTGATTAAATCTATAATGTTCACTATTATCTTAAATATCCTCCAATTTAACTTCCCTAAACATGTGAAATTCGGTAGGACATGATTAGCTCTACTAGTGTGTTCACTACTATCTTAAATATGATTTAAACATCGTATTTTAGAGTGAAATTGGTCTAAATTTGTTTGGAGAATTAGCCTTGACTTCCTTTGGTGTGAGACAAGAAAGAGGAAAGTGAAGTAATTGGGTATGAAGGGAAAGTCAAGAAAGTGGGAGCAATTGGGTATGAAGTGAAAGTGGAGTTAAATGCTTGGAGGACTTCTTGCAGAAATTTTCCCCTATGATTACACAATAGTCTTGAAAGGACCCTATGGTGAACTACAACAGTCTTGAAATAATTCTATGGTGAACTTGTCTAGGCATGGTGACTTTTGGGTTGCCAATTTCTGTCATTGTTCTCTCAACTTCTTTTAGAGTGTGACCTCTTTTATAAAGTTTGTTTTGTTTTGGGCTTACCAACCTTGGAATCTGGTTTAAAACATAATTCATTCCCTATGATGTATATGTCTCTAGCTTCTAGAGGAGTTGCAGGTAATAAGTTTTTGACTCCATCAATGTCTTTGTGGTTTTTGTTTTTTTTTTTCCATTGGCACTTTGGGGTGAAACACTTTCATTATGGTGTTCACAATTGATCATTTAATTCTAGATTTTAGTGTCTATATATCTTTCTTTGAAGCCATCTAATTCTCGATTTTTGCTTTCATAGATTTTTTTTGCTTTGCCCTTAAATTTGTTATTACAAAATTTTACTCTTTAAATGTGAACTTGGTATGCCTAATCTTGTTGATGCTCTCTAATGGAACCTTCTTCATTTGGGTTTTTAGATCACATTTCCCTTGAAACATATTCTCAAAAATTGCTTTTATCCAATTTTTCTCGTGGCACTTCAGATTTTATGCTTTGGTGCATTGAAGATCATTGCCTACGATGTGACTCCTTACACAACGAATTTTATATTCAATGTTTATATTTGAAGTGTGTTGATGGGACTTACGGGCCAAGATCTTTCTCTTGGTAATATTTTTTATTTCAAATATAAGCTATCGTTTGCATGGGGATTTCAAGATAATTAAGAAACTGACCCTATTGGTATTTTATGTTTGACCTTCTCTTTTGTTCCTTCGGAGGAGAGCCATTGTTGGTTATCATGTCCACTAGTTTTAGTTTTTAACTAGCTGTAGTGGTAACTGTGTGCAAATATACCAATGAAGGTCTTCCAATGCCTGCTTAAGGAAAATACAATATTTTGAAGAAAAATTGTGAGAAATTTCTAGATAGATAATGATACATTTGCCTTAAGGTTTTCAAATTGTGTGAACATATCTTGTTTTTTAAACACCAAGCACTGCAAGGCAAGAAGCAATATCTACTTGATTGCTTCCTAGTATAAGTGAGAAGTATTTCAAGCAATGGAAAGTCTAGCAGAAAAAATGATACATAATAGTCAAGAGAATGATCCAAAACCTCAAAACCTCATAAGTATTGGGTGACAAAATTTAACCAAAGAATGATAGATTTAAAGGTTTCAAAAATAAAATGAGTTTGACATTGAATCCAAGTTAGATTACCAAGTTCTACACAAGTAATATTTCGAAAAGAAAAGAGCCCATAAATTAAAAGATCATACCTTATTATTATACAGGCTAATCTTCTCTTAGAGATTCCGCACTTCAGCCTGCAAATCAGATTGTTGTTTATTCAGGACCAAAATATTTTGCTACAACTACTTCATTTCAAGCTCTAATGCCTAAGTTAGAGGTTGCTTTGATTGTCTCTCTACCTAAATCTCAACTATTTATTGTTCCAACTCAACTAATTTTTTCCATGAGTACGAAGAAAAAATGTCAAAATGCATTAAAGCCAATATAAAAGATAGCACAAGGATCTCACAACATACAATGCCCATCTCACCTGTAGTGGTAGAAATTGATGAAAACGTTGAAGAACTTGATGGTACACTGGTGATTGGACCTGAAAATATCCTTCGAAGAGAAATCATGGAACTGAGAAGATCAATTTCTTTTTGCTTGGACGTGATTCTTGAAGTTTTGGAGAGCTGAAACTTATGTTGGGATCATATTGACCTACTTTTTAACAGGTTGCATAAACCCATATACTTATAAAGCAATCTTGTTCACCAACTATACTATGTAATCTCTCCATTCTTATCAAAACAAGACTAGCAATGGGTTGTTGGAGAGGAGCCTCTTTTGGTAGAAAACCCCTAGAGGTTTTGTATTTTTCCAATACACTTAGATTTCCATCATATATTAGATTTTGAAGCGAAGGTCAGCCGAAGAAAAATGGGTTCATCTGATACTATGAATGTTCTCTAAGATGGCTGGTTACATCCATTGAAATGGATCCTGGATGAAACTTAAATGGCCTGTAGGTAATCTTATACCACTGGAAGAAACATAAAAAAAGGATTCATGGTGAGTGGGTGTAGATCTTTCGAACGCCGGTGAAAATAGCGGCTCAATGAGAAGGGAATTATGTTAACATTTTGTGGATAATGGAACCACCACTGCTAACGATTTTTGTGAAAAAAATGGGTGAGTAGTTTTTTTTAATTTGATTCATAGTAAAAATATCCTTTGACATGGCATTGTGACCTATATGTTAGCATAATAACGATTCTATATTGTGGAATAAATACTTAAAGAATCGAAAAAACTTGAATGCCCAACGAAATCATACCTCCGGCCATTGATTCTTGCTCACACTTTGATAATATTTATTCTTTAACAGGTTTACACATTCACCAACTAGATTGCCGAAATGTAATGAGTGCATAAATATTTTTTGTTACAGCCATTCCAGAACCACTGAGATAATACAGAAATCTGGCTATGAATAAGACTGTTCGCCTGCCATATTTGTCAGCCAAAAGTCCTGCTATTGATGTGATGTGCAGAATTATGGTTGGGTCATGGGTTCGATTCACCTTAATAAAATACAACATGCAAATCATACACCCATGCCTAAATCAAAATTAGAGTTGCATGCATTATATCAAATAAGAAATCGAACTATGCCCAGGAATTCATGACCCAAAACCCCATTCCACACCAAATAAAAGGGTTCTAAACTACAATAAAACACAAAGAATTTGAATCAAAATAAAACTGCATTACAAGAAACTATGCAAAATTTGAATCAAAATAAAACTACATATGTTTTGCCCCTCGATCGCTAGCGCATGTTCTTGATGAAACTTTGGCTTAATATATAACATATCTCCAGCAATAGCAACACCATCCCATCCTTGTAAAAATTTTCCCACAGTGCCGACACTGTGAATCTTTATAGAAACTGCAGACTTTTTCTCTCACCCGCGTGGCACTTCCAAGCTCTACTCACTCTGATTAGATGGTGTAAGGCTGAAGGGGATTGAGTTAGTGAGCTTGGGGACCAAACATAAGTATTTATAGCGAAGCTTCCATCAAGCTTCTGTTGGCTATGTGTCAAGTGTTCCACAGATCATGGTAGAGAACTGCAAAGAGAGTAATAGACCACTCCAGGAGCTTCCAACAAGAAATTAATTAACTGCAGTTGATTTTCGTAATTTTAGGAAATGATTGCAGTTGGTTTCCCAAATTGAAGGAAATGACTGGCAATTTGTTTCTGAATTATCAGCGACAGTTGGGGAAACATAAAGGGAGCTTAACATTCTCCCACTTGGTCCATACTTCCAATCTAAACGTCTCATCTTAAACCCCATCGATAATCTGTATTAAGTAATAGATATATGAATCATGGCGATAAGTCCTCTAACGACGAGTATTATGTTCCATGTATTACTATGTATTTATTTCTATTATAATTTATGTGGAAACAATTTCGTAATGAATAAACCTTACATTTATTCTTGGTCCTACACAGATGAATTTTCTCAAATCAAATTAAGGTGCACATAAATATGAGAAAAACATCACAATAATTAATAATTTCATTAAAATAACATTGTCCATACAATGAGAAACTACATAATGGAACCAAGTCCCATATTCATTACATGATCCTTGAATTTAAACGGTGGCATGCCCTTAGGCAAAGGATTAGAGATCATTAACGCAGTGTTGACGTGCTCAATGACCACTTTCTTTTCTTTAACATGTTTCCTTATAGCTAAATACTTAATGTCGACGTGTCTATTTCGACTCCCACTTTTGTTGTTTTTAGCCATAAAAACAACAACTGAATTGTCGCAATACATTCTCAACGGCTTAGAGATATAGTCCATAATTCTAAGCCCAGAAGTGAAACTCTTAAGCCATACACCATGTAAAGTAGCCTCAAAATAGGAGATGAACTCGGCTTCCATAGTGGAAGTGGTAATCAAGGTCTGTTTGGCACTCTGCCATGATACAGCTCCATCGGCCATCATAAAAATGTATCCTGATGTTGATTTGCGTGAATCAACACATCCAGCAAAGTCAGAATCTGAGTAGTGAATTACTTCCAAATTGTCCGTCTGTCTATACATAAGCATGTAGTTTTTGGTTCCTTGAAGGTACCTCATTACTTTCTTTGTAGCTCTCCAGTTTTCTAAACCTGGATCACTCTGATATCATCCCAACATTCCCACAACAAATGCAATGTCAGGTCTTGTGCATACTTGAGCATACATTAGGCTTCCGATGGCAGAAGCATATGGAATTTTCTTCATTTGTTCCTTTTCAAAGTCATCCTTCAGGCATTGGTTCAAATTGAACTTATCACCCTTCACAATGGGAGTGACACTTGGTGAACAATCCTTCATCTGAAATCTCTCTAAAATTTTATTACTACAGGTTTCTTGAGACAGACCCAAGATGCCTCAAAATCTGTCTCTATGGATCTTAATGCCAATGACATAAGATGCCTCACCCATATCCTTCATATCAAAATTTTTAGAGAGGAATTGTTTCACCTCATGCAGCAAACCTTTATCATTGGTTGCTAGCAAAATATCATCCACATATAAAACAAGAAAGCAGATTTTACTCCCACTGACTTTCAGGTATATACATTGATCCATAATGTTTTCTACAAAACTGAAAGAAGAAATTACATTCTGGAATTTCAAATACTATTGGCGGGATGCTTGTTTTAAACCATATAAGGATTTCTTGAGTTTGCAAACCAATTTCTCACCATCACTAGAGGGGAATCCTTCAAGTTGTTTCATGTAAACCTCCTCCTCTAGATCTCCATTGAGAAATGTCATTTTAACATCCATTTGTTGCAACTCCAAGTCAAAATGGGCTACTAATGCCATAATAACGTGCAAGGAATATTTCTTAGATACAAGAGAGAAAGTATCTGTGTATTCAATTCCTTCTTTTTGAGTGAATCCCTTAGCAACAAGTCTTGCCTTGTATCTCTCAATGTTGCCCAATGAGTCTTTCTTTGTCTTAAAGACCCATTTACATCCAATGGCTTTTGCACCATTAGGCAACTCAATAAGATCCCAGACTTCATTACTCTTTATAGAATTAATCTCTTCCTTTATGGCATCGTACCATAATTCTGATTCTTTGCAACTCATGGCTTGTGAAAAGGACTCGAGATCATTTTCGGCTCCAATGTTGTAGTCAAATTCTTGCAGATACACAACATAATCATCATGAAATGTTGATCTCTTTGGTCTAGTAGATCTTCTTAATGTCATACCACCATCTTCCTAAGAAGTATATGGTTCAACTTGTTGTTCAAAAGTTCTTGGAAACTCTTTAACTACTTGATCTACTGGAATGTCATCAACAGCTTGTGGAACTTCAACAATTGGTTCTTCAACACCAGTTTGTACTTGAGGGATGCTGTGAACAATAACAAATCTATCACTTGAGGTGGAAGGTTGAGATTCTGAATGATCCTTCTCAGAAACTATGTTCCTAGTTTGATCGCTTCCACTGATCAAGTCATTTTCAAGAAACTTTGCATTTCTTGATTGCATAATCCTAGTGTTATGAGATGGAAAATAAAATCTATAACCTTTAGACATTTCAACATATCTAATGAAATACCCACTAATGGTCCTTGGCTCCAACTTATTCTCTTGTGGATTATATATTCTCACTTCATATGGGCATCCCCAAACACGCATATGTCGCAAACTCGGTTTCCAACCTTTCCATAATTCAAATGGCATTTTAGGAACAACCTTGGTTGGAACTCGGTTTAATATATACACTGTCATCTTAAGTGCTTCAGTCCATAAGGATTTAGGAAGATTGGAGCTGCTAAGCATACTCTGCACCATGTCCAATAATGTTCGATTTCTTCTTTCTACTACACCATTCTGTTTGGGTGAACCAGGCATGGTGTATTGGGCAACAATCCCATGCTCTTGAAGAAATTTTGCGAATGGCCCAGGTGCTTGTCCATCTTCTATGTATCTACCATAATATTCTCCACCTCTATCTGATCTCACAATCTTAATTTGCTTGCCGCATTGTTTCTTTACTTTAGCCTTAAATATCTCAAAGGCATCTAATGCTTCGTTCTTTTTATGAAGCATGTAGAGATACATATATCATGAGTAATCATCTATAAAAGAGATGAATTATCTCTAACCATATGAGTCCATGTCTGGACTACATATATCAGTATGTATGATCTCCAATATGTCTGAACTCCTATTGGCACCTTTCTTTGACTTGTTGGTCTGATTTCCTTTTATGTAATCCACATGTCTCAAAATCAATAAAAACCAGAGTATTAAGTACCCCTTCATTTACCAATATTTTAATTCTTTCTATGGAGATATGACCTAATCTTCGGTGCCATAATCTAGAGGAATCTTCATTAATAACACATCTTTTAGTGCCAGTGTGAACATGCATTGAATCACAAATGACATTGTTTTGTAAATTAATGCAGTAAACACCATTAGACAAAATACCATTCCCAACATAATCAGATTTATAAAATAAACTGAAGGATGTTTCTGAAAAGTTAAAGGAATATACAAAAGGTACAAGCCTTGAAACTGAAATCAAGTTTCTAGAAAAACTTGGAACATAAAAGGTATTTTCTAATTCTAAAACAAAGCCACTACTTAACATTAAATAGCATGTTCATATAGCTTCCACATGCGAGCCCATCTTGTTTCCTGATAAGATGCTTGTCTCACTTCCCACTAGCTTCTTGAGGTTTTGCAAACCCTGCAAGGAATTTGAAATGTGAATTGTTTATCCAGAACCAATCCACCAGGTGTTAATATTGACATTAACCATATTAGATTCATAACAAACAAATGAGATTGGCTTACCTTTATCCGCAAGCCATTTCTAAAATTTTGCGCATTCCTTCTTCATGTGTCCCTTCTTTTTACAGAAGAAACACTTGGAATCGTTTTTGATATCGGCTTGGGGAGGTACTTTACCTTTCCCTTTCTTATTGGCTTGAGATTTTCCCTTTCCACGCGTTGCCAGCATTGCACTTTCTCCCAATTCCATCACCAGTCTTTCTTCCTGTTGAACACACATGGTCATGAGTTCATTAATTGACCATTTATCCTTATGTGTGTTGTATGATATTTTGAAGGGTCCATATTGGTGCGAAAGGGTGTTCAGGATGTAGTGCACCAGGAAGGACTCCAATATTTCAACCTCGAGTTTCTTCAATTGAGCCACAGTGTCCCTCATTTGCATGATGTGCTCGTGTACACCTTTCACACTGGTGAGCCTTAGGGATGAGAACTTCATGATTAGGGTGCTTGCTAGTGCCTTGTCTGAAGTGACAAGTTGATCGTCAATGGCTTTCAGCAAGTCTCAGGCCTTTTCATGCTGATCAACGGAACCACGAATACCAGCTGAAATTTTAGTCTTAATCAACAGTGTACTTAGGCAATTAGATCGATCCCATCGTTCATAAAGAGTGATGTTAGCTGCAGTGCTGGTATTAGTGAGTGCTGGTGGTTCATCATTCCTAATAACATAGTTTATGTCCATCCACCCCAAATGAAGAAGAACTCTCTCCTTCCAGACCTTATAGTTATCTCCCTTAAGTTCAGGGATATCACAACGAATTTCAGAGAAATTTGTAGGTTGTACAACTGCATGAAATTAAAGATCACATGCTTATGTTAAATTTGAGAGCTAAATAAAATTTCATGCTTTACCAATGTAAATCATGCTTAAAATTGAATATAATGACATAAAAATTGTCTGTGGACTAAATTTTCAATTCAAGCAGATTCAATTATTCTTTATGATAGAATTTATCAAATTATTCACTTTATTCATAATTCTAAAGGGTATATTATGATTGTAATTTGATATAAATTCTATCTTAGATTTGAACATTATGATAAAACTATTAATTCATAATTCATGTGGGTAAGTTACGGCATAATTTAATATTTTATCCTATTTAATTATATAAATATAATAAAATTTCTTGTGGGATAAAATTTATTATATTTAGTATAATTAATTACAACTAATGTCTAAATATTCTTTATGTGATCCTAATCAATCATAATATATAACATTATTTAATTAGAGATGTTGTGGCTATTCTCTAATCAATTAAAATTATATGGATCATTAGACATTATTTATTTCATAAAAATTAACTTGATATGAGAATAATGATAATTTGCATAAATAAAACTATAATATTCATGCAAAACATTTAACGATGGGTCTCGTATACTCATCCAAAATAGCATGTTTCAATTAGAGAAGAAATAATCAATTCATGCAAATTAAATACGTGCATAATTAATAAATTTTGCACAACAATTATCCAAATTGCATATAATTAAACTAAATAAATATTATAAGCATAAAAATTGAGAAAAAATTAGACACATTTCTAAATAAATGCCTTAATTCAAAAAATTCTCAAAATATGACATTTAGCCAAACAGAACATGTCTATAAACACCAAGGCAGAGATAAAAATAGCTCTGATACCAAATGTTAGCATAATAACAATTCTATAATGCAGAAAAATACTTCAAGAATCGAAAAAACTTGAATGCCCAATGAAATCATACCCCCGGCCATTGATGCTTTCTCACACTCTGATACTATTTATTCTTTAACAGGTTTACACATTCACCAACAAGATTGCTGAAATGTAATGAGTGCATAAATATTTTGTGTTACAGCCATTCCAGAACCACTGAGATAATACAGAACTCTGGCTATGAATAAGATTGTTTGCCTGCCATATTTGTCAGCCAAAAGTCCTGCTATTGATGTGCAGTGCAAAATTATGGTTGGGTCATGGGTTCAATTCACGTTAATCAAATACAGCATGCAAACCATACACCCTCGCCTAAATCAAAATTAGAGTTGCATGCATTATATCAAACAAGAAATGGAACTATGCCCAGGCATCCATGACCCAAAACCACATTCCACACCAAATAAAAGGGTTCTAAACTACAGTAAACCACAAAGAATTTGAATCAAAGTGAAACTGCATTACAAGAAACTATGCAGAATTTGAATCAAAATAAAACTAAATATGTTTTGCACCTCGATCGCTGGTGTGTTTTCTCGATGAAACTCTAGCTTAATATATAACATAGCTCCTGCAATAGCAACACTGTACCATCCTTGTAAAAAGTTGCCCACAATGTCGACGCTATGAAACTTTACAGAAAATGCAGACTTTTTCTCTCACTCGCGTGGCACTTCCAAGCTCTACTCACTCTGATTAGATGGTGTAAGGCTGAAGGGGATTGAGTTAGTGAGCTTGGGGAACAAACAGAATTATTTATAGTCAATATTCCATCAAACTTCTATTGGTTATGTGTCAAGTGTTCCACAGATCATGGTAAAGAACTGTAGAGGGTGTAATGGACCACTATAGGAGCTCCCAACAAGAAATTAATTAACAGCACTTGATTTCTGTAATTTTAGGAAATGACTGCAGTTGGTTTCCCAAATTGAAGGAATCGACTGGAAGTTTGTTTCCGAATTATCGGCGGCAGTTGGGGAAATGTAAAGGTAGCTTAACACTATATGCCACAAATCAAATTGCACTGTGCTCATGGAAGAAAAACAACTAATCAACCTCTATCACATTCAGAAACGAAATCAGTAAGTCGACTAATAGAACTTCAAGCTTTATTAATAAAACTTATCTAGGGATATGAGCCTTGCAACTTCCAGGAGTAAGAACATGTTGGCTTGCAACTTCCCTTAGTTCTAGGAGAAGCACATGATGGTTTTTATATTTCATTTCGACCATCGCCATTTTTGAGTGCCAAAAGCCCTGTTCTCCCCTACATGTATTCTTATTTTCCATGTATTCTCATTTTCCAGGAATAAACACAGGCCATCAGTATTATTTCATTTTACATCATCAACATTTTCGAGGGAAAAGAGCCCCTCTCTCCCCACATGTATTCTAATTAACAGTGCCAGAACCTTTCCTTCCCCTCTTCAAACTGGTGTTTGGACATTGAATTCGTTCTTTTATTGACAAATTCTAGAACCCTTCCTTCCCCCCTTCAAATAGGGGCTTAGATCCTTGGAAGCAGTGCAGGTATTCGCCGCATGCCAGAAAGAAAAACGTATGTAGTATTTTTTCCGTTAAAATCTCAAAATAAGAAGATCGGGTGGCTCTGAGCTAGCCAGAAATAGGAAGGACCAAGGTTCGATTCTTCAAACGCCCATGGTATTTCGCTGAAAGAGGGAGGGAGATCTCAGAATCCCGATAATTTGGAATTATCTTTTTAATTTTGAAATAGAATTAACGTTTCCCATGGATTCTCTATGTGGCTCCTTGTTTTCCAACACTTCCAGATCACAAAAGATCGGTAATCACTTCCAGATTGCAGAAGACTGGTAATTTTGTCTTGTTACTACATGTAGATAAGAAAAAATAAACCCTGGGTCCTAAAGCACGCTCTCATTCTCGTGAATATAATTCCAAATAGCTAGATGCAGACATACATAGAATCCCTATGCTTCGGTCATGTATTGAGTGAAGCAATAGTAGATATGGGAGAGTGTATCAGGGTTTTATTTCAGAAGCTAGTTGTGGGTAACCAGCTGAACCCAAAACTCTCTAACACTACTGGAAATGTTTTTATGCTTGGGTTACGTATTGAGTGAAGCAATGGTAGATATGGGAGATGGTATTAGGGTTTGATTTTAGAAGTTAGTTGTGGGTAACGGGCCAAACCCAAAACTCTGTTAGACTACTAAAAATGGTTTTTACAGTGACGATAGGAAATGAGTAAGAATCCATCTTGTACAACACTCAATGAGTAGACTGCAACCTGTGTCATTTGTTTCTTCATGGACTCTAAATCAATGGTCTGATAAAAAAGGTCGTATTTTAAATATGAAACCACTTTGTTTCCCTCACGTTATTGTGCACATAGGTAATTGGTTTCCCGCCCTTTGACTATTGTGCACAAAGGTAATGGGTGGTCGAGTAGTGGTTTTCAAATGTTTTGTTTCCCACCATTAGTAATTGTGTGTGGAGGTAACACATTGTTAGATAATGGTTGTGAAATGTTGTAAATAGGGGAGGAGTCTAACTGGATTCTTTCTAATTCTGTGTTAAGCGGTAAATAATTTTTATTTTTATTTTTCAAAAAATTTTGGAGGAATAATTTCTTCTATATGATTAGTCATAGATGATAATTTATTTTGTTTTAAAATGTGTAGTGTATTCATAAGGCATAGACCAATTATTTAATGTGGGGTTTAATCCCCGTCATAGGATCAAATCTCATGGGGAGGGGCTGAGGAGTGGAAATCACTTTGGGGAATTAAACTTCCTAAGGGGAATCCAAGATTTACCAAAACCTCGCACAATATTGTTTTTGTGGGGTTTAATCCCCATCATAGGGTCAAACCTCATGGAGAGGGGATGAGGAGTGGAAATCACTCTGGGGGAATTAAACTTCCCAAGCGTCATCCAAGCTTGACCAAAGCCTCACACAATCTTGGTGATAAGCATCCCATTGTGGGTAGATCGGTCTTCTTCCAACCAATAAGCATGTTGGCCCTGACCTAGGCTCCACCTAGCTACAAAAAAAAAAGTGCCTGGTGTAATTAGTAATATGTCTGGATAAATTTAAGGATTTAATTAAAATCTAATTAGAATAATAATATATTTATGTTGAGAATAATAATTACTTTTGTTTTTTGTTTTTAAAGGGTGTGTATTACATAACATCTTAGAGTTTTCACAATCAAGTGATTTGGTTGTGTTTATGCCATGCCTACATTATTGCATAAATCCTTTCTCTAAAAAAAATCCATCGAACTCTAATACAAATGATGGCTACTTAAACTAACCCTCAAGACTATTAGACACCTAGCCCATCTTTGGAGAATAATCAATGGAATCATAAATTAGTGATATTGTGTTGGATCCACACTCACATCTAATGTGGATTATGTCTAACCCTTTGCTTTAGAGCCACCCAAGGGTGCTTATTACTTTCCCTCCCCCACCACACTTAGCATGCAAACCTCATCCACACATTTGATGAACTTTGTAAACATAATCATTATCCACAAAGGGGAAGCTCCTCACTCCAATTTATTCTTCTCAATGTCTATGTGCTTCATTTGTTCTTCAACCCCACTCCAGTCCTCTCACCTTTACTTTGTGTTATATCCCTCACAACAAAATTTTATTACATGAGAATTGAAGATAAATGCAGCATCCGCTCACTTCTATTTCATTTGGCATTTCAACCCTCCATGCATTCAACATGGCTCTCCAACCCAAACTTATTTTGTAGCATCAACACTATGTTTTGACCCTTGTTCTATTATATTGATGTTGGTGGCAATAGAAATAAATGGGATTCAAGGATGTTTTGTTGAACTAGAGAATGTGCATTATCAACCAAGATATTACCCAACAACCACCCTTTCTCGTTATTTTATTTCAAGAATTTGGAATTCATTTGAGGCTAGTTTATTTATACTTGAGATACTTCCTTCATCATGCCACTCACTTAGTGTTCAAATGAAACAATTGGCAATATTTTCAGTTGTCATTTTTAGATCTTGGGTTTCATTATCGTGGGTTACCATTCATTGGGCCTTATTTTCCTTCCTCCTTTTTCTTATATCTAGGACTTAGGGAATGAGGTTTTTATTAGTCTAGAACAACTCATATATATAACATTTACATGAATTTGCACTTCAACCTTAGGTTTTAGACATAGATACATCATTATAGTGTATCTTTAATGATTTTGGCTTTCGTTTTTTCTTTTCTTTCATCACAAATGACAAAAAGGGAAATAATTTGTCAAAAATCTATGAATGCTTAATCGTAAAGTTGTCATCTCACAAAAATGAATGAACATATTTTGGAATGGCACGGGATAAAATTTGGCTAAAGGAAAATAGGGGTACAACAAGATTGATGTCTAGCACTTACTTAATTCACCGTATATTCCCAAACCATCAAGATGACACACTCCTTTGAGTAAAATTATGAAACAACATGGGAAAATCTAGCTTAGAACGTATAACCAAAGCATCAAGAGTTAGAATAGAGTGTTTATGTGATCCAATATAAATAATACACATTGAAGATGCCATATACAGATGGATCATATATATCAAGCTAAATGTGGTAGCTAAAGCAACCTCTTCCTACACTTAGGGTCCTAGATGGCCAAGGAAAGGTGTCATCAAACAAATGATACATCCATGAGTTACATATAGATGCATGTATCTCAGTTGGAAAATGATACTTAGCTCTCCACTCCAAAAAATGTTGTGTTTTGAAGTATAGGGTTTGCATCTTTGGAACTTGACCTCATCATTGTTTTAGCTTCCATACACATGCCACTATTTTGGGTGGTTCTCTCATTCTCTATGATTTTTTTATGGAATCTGTAACCATTTATTAGGAATCCCTTGTACTTATTCATGAATTTCCTGAGGCCATGTGCTAGCCGTTTACATGTATCAAACACCTTTTCATCTCCTTCCACCTGTATAGTTTTAGATTTTTAAATGTAGTTAGAATTCATACATTCAACCTCTGAAAAAAAATATTTAATTTCCTACATGACAAGATTCCCATATACTGATTTTTAAGTACACTTATAATATAAATAGTATCGTTACCTATTGTTTTAACCAACTGGTAAAATTATGGGTGTGGAGTTTCTATAATAGAGCTTCATCTTTTTTTGTTTGGGTAATTGAGTTGGTAATCTCCATTCTGTGCATCCAAATTCAACAATTATGGACAATAGATATGGTGGTTAATGTGTTTTGATAAAATATGAATAAAATACTTTTAAAGGTGAAATATGTTAAACCATAAACAAACAAACAAAAAATTACAGGCCAAATATGTTACTTACTCTATCCATGGATAAACTTCGTTTGTGTGAAATAGAACCCACCTATGCGCTTGTTCCCAACTAATGCCATCCAGTTATGAAGGAATTGGAGAAGGTAATGGCTTCCCATCAAGGATAACTTCTTAAAATTCCTCATCCCATGATTGATTTCGACCATGTGTGGATCCAATAGCTTCCATGCCTTTCAAGTATCCTCCACAAAACTTTATTGATTCCTCCAAAGTATAGATTTCAACAATGCATCCTTCGGGCCTATTTTTGTGTTAAACATAACTCTTATATACT
This sequence comes from Pinus taeda, assembly GCA_000404065.3. Lineage (NCBI taxonomy): Eukaryota > Viridiplantae > Streptophyta > Pinopsida > Pinales > Pinaceae > Pinus > Pinus taeda. Next base: position 153,555 of record APFE030142424.1, read on the forward strand.
TTTATGTTCCTACAAAATGTAAAAAAGAGAATTAAGTAATGTCAAAAGCTTTAAAAACAAATAATATTGTTGTTGTAATTGATAAAAAGTAAATTTTCACGTACCTCTCAAAGGGGTTCATCCATCTATATGCAACCGGGCCACAATATCGAAGCTCACGTACCAAATGTACATTCAAATGCAACATTATATTGAAGAAGGAGTAAAGTACTTTTCAATAAAGCACAATGTCTCCACAATATCATTTTCCAACTTGTCAAAACTCTCTACTGAAATTGATTTTGCACAAATTTTCCTATAAAAGTGAATGGAAAGCTCCCCAAATGTGTGGTCTTGAGGGAAAAGTATGTAAGAGTTTGATAGAAGGTGAACATTAAAATGGCATTTTTGAATCATGGTAATGGACCTGAGAGAGGAATTGGCATCCACACTTAACCTTGGAAATTATGGGTTCACTTCAAGCAGTATTTTATTTCCTCAAAATCAAGATACAAGCATCACTATATTTGGCATCACTGTATTAGAAATACCTCATTATACCTCTGTCCGTGATATGTTTAGCATATTCATTCTTCTATGGTCTATGACTCATCAAAATGGATCTATAATGGTGTGGAAGTAACTCATTATGACCACATATCACCTCTATATGCACCTTCTCAACAAGTCTGTTCAAACACAGATGTGATTCTTTAAGGCTCGTATTTTTCTAAGGTATGGCTTATCTAAGTCTTGTATGTATCCTCCAGACCTGCACTCTATACATTGTTAATTGCAATTCTCGATCGTCCTATATTAGCCATGACACAATGAATAAGGTATTAGCGATGTATATGTCATATGGACAGTAACACTAAGAAAAACTCATAATAGTGACTTAAATTCTGGATAGTAATCTATTTTAACCTCATAAATTCTAATGTCAGTGACTTTCCTAGATGAGGAACAGTAAGATATATGGAGACTAATGCAGTGATAAGAATATGTGCTTATAGTATGAATCTTGCACTTCCTATAGTGACCTGATCAACACACACACACACACACACACACACACACACACACACACACACACACATATTCACAATTCAAACTACTTATATCAGGTGAGTCAACCTGTGGATATGTTTATTTACATTAGGTTCATTGTGATCCTAGAAATAGACCTCAATAAATGTTTGGTCATAAGCAGTGGAAGCATTTGAATTTTGCAAAGACAATCCTCTCTTAGTTTGAGGATAATTAGTCTCCCTGAAATATTCTATACCTAGCATCAAGTAGCATAATAGGAATTATCTTGAAGTCATCTCTCAAGAAGAATTAGTCCTCCTGGAAGTTTGCAAGACCTGAAGTTATCATAAAAGTAAAAATAAAAATAAAAAAATCCTGAGCAGTGATCTTTCGTGGTTCCCTCACAATTATATGTACGTGGTATTTTTCTATGTATGTCACCTCAAGCTCACCACTATTTATGGTCCAACATTAAGCATGACATCAATACTTATTAGTAGTACTGGTGATACATTACAATACCTATAAATTGATGACAACGTTAAAGTCTTGTTCACAATCAAAGTTATGAACAAGATAGATATGAACTCTAGAAAGCTTGATTGTCATCCTTTCAAAGGCTATATTCTATAAAGAAGTTATAGGGATCTCTCAGCTAATGAGTTAATAATTGGGCTAATGAGATATTGAAGCTTCTGTCTTCAGCAAAGAACACATGATCCTAAATTTACATGGTATCAGAGCCAAGTTGAGGACAAGCCCAAGCAGTAGTGAACATAATTTTGACAAGTCTCCGTGGCCAAGTAATCATCCTGGAGATAGATTTGTTGCCCCCCTAAAAGACTACACTACAATTGAAGTAGCTCTATCAAGTATTCGATCTCTGTAGCCTTGTTGACATAGATATTCACTTGTTCTAAAATTTCAATGCAATTTTGAAGTGGACAGGTCGAAGTGTTAATGACTATTTTGGGTTTATTTTTTTTATTTTTTGTGATCTGGTTTACTCGATGGGCTATTTAAGACTTCTGGACACACACTTCTTTGTTCTCTATGGTATGGCTCGAACCCTTATCTAGGGAAGTCTACTGTGCAAAGATAACTTAATTTCTAGAAGTTGGCTTGTATATAATGCAACACTAATTTACATACATGTATGCTAATACTTCTAACTCCAACAATTGTTTGGCATGCACACCAATTTGCAAACCTAAGTTCTAACATTTGTATTCAATCTCTGTTCCAGAACTCATATACTTCTAAATGATCTCGGGCACACTAGTTTCATTCTTGTGAATTCCTCTGTCATGACAATGTTTCACTCAAGTGTTTTGATGCTTACCTTCTGATATAAATTTCTGAGACCAACACTATCTGAGTAATTTTTTTGGAATTTGCATACTTGATAAAGTGTTGAAAAGTGTTATGTTGAAAATAGACCTTGAGGATCTAGATACAACCTTAGCTCTGTGGCATTAAATGCAAGAAACATTTCGGTTCAGTCTATGTATTGTGTACAAATATGTGGTGTATTCCTTAATTAATACAATAGGTCATATCCCTCATATAGAGACCTATAACACAAGTTTGGTTGACCTAAGCATATAACTAAGTGCGTATGAGTCAGCTAGTTTAGTGATTATGATTTGATCTAAGGATTCGGTCTTTGTATATGTTGGTGCAGAGAATCTGAAGATCGTGGCTTATTTGATGTGAACTTTGATTGCATTCAAATAAATTTTTGGGACATATTTCTACAATTACTGATGTCACAAGGATATTGGTTCTCTTGTTCTTCGAGAGTGTAAGGTCATTATATGGTAGAGGGCTTTGAGACAGAATATGCATAGAATTAATTTTCTTGTAGGAATGAGTGCACTTAATACCCATAACATGTGATGAATGGTCAACATTCTGAGATCCTAACTCCTAAGTCCTAACCGGGAATGTTTCTTCTTTTTGAAGCTTAAGGAGCCAAGAGTAAATAGTCCCACTGATGCCAAGTTATATATGATCCAAGTTCCTTGAAGAAAATTCGTGCATATCCATGGGAGCTCGTAACAACGACCATTTTTCCCTTTTAAAGGATCCTTATTTATGTTTCATATCACTGTAGGAGTGACAAGGATGTTGCCTTATTTGCAACAAGATGAACTACTCACTAATGATACATTGAAAAATATTTTTTACCTCAGATATGTCCTCTTGTAGGCATAACATTTTATAGAAATAGTCTTCTAGCGCGAAAGGATCACAAGGATCCTTGATGAGAAGGTTCTTCAATATATGGAAGAATCTTGGAAAGAGTATATTCCACTAGAAGTTTGTGGATATAATATGGTATATTATGGAAGCAAGCATCAAATAATTTTACTAGTTTAGTTGTAGCATTAAGGCATAATTGAAGTATTTTATCATCTTGAGAAAGGAGCCACATCATAGACATTTTCTTCAAAGAAAGAGGTAGTTTGTGAAAGAAGTTAACTAGATGACAAAATGAAGGAAAGAGGTATGCACATATTTAGATAATATCTCTTCATTAGAAAGTATAATTCATGTATTCAGAGATATGGTAGGAAGAGTTGGATGCCGGAAATATATTTTGAAGCATGTGCATAGTATGTCTTTGTTAAATACTAGATGAAATAAGGACTCTTCCATATGGGTACTCAACGTACAGAAGCATGACAGTTGTGCATAAAACTTGGTGATATTGATCAACATCTGATATGGTCTCTATTAGGGTCCTACATTCCATAGTAATTATGATTTGTTAATCTTTCAAGTCAATCAAGGTCAAAAGTCAAATTTTGGTCTATACTAGCAAAATTTTCCAAGTTATAAAGCAAAGATTATGAATCACTGTATAGGTTTCATTGCTAATCCCACTCAAAAAATGAAGATCATTTCATCATGGTAGGTCATATCCATATTTCGTGAGTCTTTTATAATCATGGTCAGTCAAACCCTATCAATCATACTTGCACCTTCTTTCCTCAGAGATTAAGTCAAGATTCTGCTACTAGGATTTTTGTTGTGCTAACCCTTTTCCATGGTTCATATCAAAGGCCTTCATTTTAAGCTTATACCTCCTTCATCATCCTTCACTGACCATTCTCCATCATTCCCCTCATCAAAAATATTTTCATTTCCTTATTTTACCAAAAACCCTAGAAATTTGTTGCGCTTTTACCCTAGGTTTGTGTTCTGACCTTTTCCTCCTTTTTCTCAATATTTTTGAGAAATTTCACTTCTAGTATTTTCCTAACACCCATACCTATCCCCCATATTTTTCCTATAATTTTTCCTCCCTCCCTTCCCTCTCATTCCCTTCCCCTAAGTTGCTACTCTTTTGCGCTGCGCTTTTACCTAGTCACCATGTTCTCGTCATATCTCTTAAACCTCACACCTGTTTTCCTTGAAATTTTTACAGGAGATGCATGTGGATGAAATGAAAACACCCACTCAATTTTAGCTTAAAATTATGCATGGTTTTCGAGAAATGAGGCATCGTCATCTATATCCATTTTGGGATTTTCTCGATTTTTGTGACTCTAACTCAGCTGAAATTTTTGTGGAGGTTCAGTATGATGATATTAACTTTATGTAAACATTTCATCCAATTTGGATTTTCTTTTTGGGATATTTCCCAGAATACAATTGCTACAGGAGAGTTGTTGTGCATTTGACTCTGTTTTTATCATCATTTTCAAAAGATATTTATGACCGAATGGAGATGAATTTTGGAAAAAAAGGAGGTTTTATTTAAGCATGGAACCAATCACAATAACCACCTTCATTTTTTGAATGAGTGTTATGGTTAAAGAGATATGATTTTGTCTTCATTGCTGCTCTTTTCGCTATGCTTCTGGACAATCAATTTTGGAGTCAAGTTTGAAGAGTCTAAAATGATGTTTTTGCATGGTTTAAAGGCTCCAGGGTGTAGTGGACATATCCAAGTTTCTTCACAGGTCTTTCACAACACTCAAAACCTCATTCAAGTCATCAAAATTTCAAGTCAACTATTTGTTGTGCTTCTCCTAGGATTTGTTGCGTTTCTGTGTGACCAACTACAAGCTTGGATTCTGAACAAATGGGAAAGTATTTTTGGAAATGGGAGGAGGTTTTTGTTCATGACATACCAAAAAGAAAAATTCTCTAATTTTTTACAAAATAGTTACTGTCTTGGAGTTACAGGTGGCACTTTAAGACCCATTTTTCACAATTTCGCGAGGCCAGAATTGCTGGCAGGGTTCTAGAACTTTTTGGATTTTGACTTGGTGGACCTCCAACTTGGCATGGTTAACCTAAAATATAATTGGATAATGAATTTTGAGGATTTTTCTATCATATCACATGATTAGATATTAAATAATCACATTTTTAGTTACTCAAAAACCAAACCCTAGATAGTAGGATATGCTAAAATTTTGAAAATATTTTATCCATGCATGCTAGGGAGTGTGAGGGCCAAGTGCAAGGGAAAAACAAGGGAGAACTCATTTCAAATGCATGGAAATTAATTGTGAGTGAGATCCAGGTGTGATATGGTGGGAGTAAAAAGGTATGCTAGCCAGTGCCAAGGCATCACAAGGGAGAACTAGGTCAAAATGCTTGGAAATGAAAAAATAAGAGTGCAGTGTGCCAAGGAGTGTCATCAAATTCCAGGTGTCCCAAAGACGAAGTGTGTTAGGATAAGTTCATAATAGTACTTGAAGGAGGCAAGCCTATGGTTGTGATAAGGTGTGTACAAAGTAGTTTCAGACAGAGGGAGAATTTGGGTTGGGCACAACATTGTTTTGTCAATGACTTGGTTGGGTTCCCAAGTCACAAAAAAAGTAAGGCTATCTGTGAGGGCATGACAGCTAGGGAGTTCCAAGTTGTTCCAGGGAACTCCAAGAAGTACAAAGACATGCTATATAGTTCAAAGGAATTTTTGGCATGCCAAGACATGCTAAGTTCTAAGGCATGCCAAGAAGTTCCAAATGCCAGGGTGTGGCGCCAACACATGCTAGGGAGTGTTAGGGCCAGGTTCCAAGGAAACACAAGGGAGAAATAGTTTCAAATGCATGGAAATAAATGAATAAGAGTGTGATAGAGAGTGTTAGCTAGCGAGTACGAGGTGTGATAAGTGTCAGGGAGTGTTAGGGAGTGCCAAAGCATGCCAAGAAATGCAGGCGATGCTAACACGTGCTACATAGTGCCAAGGGATTATTAGGCATGCCAAATTTTATGGCATGTCAAGATGTAAAATTTGTTGCATAGTTGTTTAATTTTATGACCACGGTTGGATGTGGGCCTTGTATTCGTAACTTGTTAAGTTGGATAAGTTGAAATTATACATGAGTAGCCTAAGATGAGTTATAGGAAGTTCTTATGTGAACAAGGCATAGCCTAGTTGCAATAATTGTAACTTGGTCAAGCTGTTGTTATAGTTGAGGCATGATTTTGCTGGGTTCCCATGTTGCAAAAAATGTAAGGGTAGTTGTGGGGAATGAAAAGGCATGCTAACACATGCTAGACATTTTTGTGGTATGATGGTTTGATTTAATTTTATGGTGTTATTTTTATTGTCCACTTTGCATAGCACAATTTTTCCTAGTTCATGTGTTGACTCATAGGAAAACTATATTCTTATGACTTGAGGGAAATGATACACACTAATTACTTCTTAACAAATTGACTGACTATAAACACTATGACCTTGGACACATAATGAAAAAGACTCCACAAAAATGGTCTTAAATCGTTATCTTTTGACAAAACATATGTAACAGGTACATAGCGTCATCAAAAACTCATTGGAGTGATCAATGATGATGAACATTTTTTGACCATCACCAAACGTAACCAAAAAGAGCATTGGTGAGGGTCAATAAAATATTGTCACTAGAAGTGTCATCAAAGAGAGAATTAGTGATGGGCCTTTAACGACTCTCACCAAAAGTGTCACCAAAGATAGAATTAGTGACAGGCCTTTAACGAACCTCACCAAAAGTGTCATTGAAAATGGCTTTGATGACAAACCTTAAAGGGCCATCACTATATACACTTACAACAACGTTTTTTTAAAGATCACCACCATATGCGATATTGGTGATAGACCTTAAAGCTTCATCACAAGCATGAAGCATCATCAAAAACTCATTGGAATGATCAATGATGATGAACATTCTTTGACCATCACCAAAAGTAACCAAAAAGAGCATTGTTGAGGGTTAACAAAATATCGTCACTAGAAGTGTCACCAAAGGGAGAATTAGTAATGGGCCTTTAATGGACCTCACCAAAAGTGTCACCAAAGAGAGAATTAGTGACAGACATTTAACGACCCTCCCAAAAAGTGTCATTGAAAATGGCTTTGGTGACAAACCTTAAAGGACCATCACTATATACACTTACAACAACGTTTTTTAAATACCCTCACCATATGCAACATTGGTGACAAACCTTAAAGGTCTGTCACAGGCATGACCCTCACCAATGACCTTTTTTCTTGTAGTGAATATCATACAGGTGCAATTGTAAAGGTTTTCAAACTTTAGAAGACAAGTGTTTGGTAGAAGTGGATCGAGAGAATGTGATACATATGAATGATCACCTTTGTGATCTGGGAAGAGATATTTCCAAGGCTCCAGGATTGGTGTGTGGGACAGACAACTTTGCTGACTTGTGGTTGTTAAAAACTGAAGACAGAGAATTTATTAATCAAACTAAGCAGCTCCCAAGTGAGGAGCTTCACCTGGAGACTGCTTCTAGAAGAACTCTACACTCTTCTCGTTAACAATAAAAAATATATAGTTTACAAGAAAATAGGGAGGTTAGAGAAACCACCTAGAAAATAGGAATAAATTCCTAATCTAAGTCTAACACATAACTAATGAACCGACTCTCTCCAAGAATACGTTTCTCCATTAACTTTAACACTCCCCCTTAATGGAGAAAGGGTTCACTAGCACTCCTAACATCTCCCTAAACAACTCAAATTTAATTCTTCCAAGAGGGTTAGTAAAAATATCTACAGCATTGTCACAAGTATTACAATATTCAATATGGATTTCCTTTGACTGAACCTTCTCCCTAACAAAGTGAAATTGTGTATCAATACGCTTTGTGTCTTTATGAAACATGTGATTATTTGCAAGCTTTCTTGAGCTCTGGTTATCACATCTTATAATAGTTGCATCTTTTTGTTCCTCTCTGGCTTCCTAGAGAAGTCTCTTCAACCAAACTACCTCACATGTTACTGCACACATTTCTTGATACTATGCTTCTGCTAAAGACAAGGATACAATGTTCTGCTTCTTGTTGCTCCATACAATGAACCCAGACCCAATGTTGAATGCGTAACATGTTATGGATCGTTGGTCATCTAGATTTCTGGCACAATTTGAGTCTGAGAAACCTGTCAATCTAACATCAAATGAATCAGTATATTTAATACCAAAGTCTAAGGTAATTCCTTGAAGATACCTTAAGGTACCTTTCGCTGCAACCCAATGATTCTCAAGAGGCTTTGACATGAATTGGCTCAATACATTGACTACAAAAGCCAAACTCGACCTAGTTGTAGTCAAGTAAATTAGACTCCCAACCATTTGTCTATACAGTGTTCCATCGATTGCCTTAGAACCATCATTATTCTTAAGTTTGGTATTCTATTGTAAAAGAACGGATGCAACATTGCACTGATCCATTCTGAACTTTTTCAATAAACTCCTGACATACTTTCCTTGAGATAGAAAAGTCTGGCTAGAATCCCTCCAGACTTCAAGACGTAAACAATAGTGTAACTCTCTGAGCTATTTCAACTCAAAATCTTGTGACATCTTCTCTTTTATTTATTTAATGAGTTCATCAACATTTGTTGTAATGATAAGATCATCTACATATAAAGAAATAAAATAAATTTTCCCCTTTCCATCAAACATGGTATACAGATTAATTAGGGTCATTCCTACTTCTTTTATAACTATGTTGTAGGAAAAATGAATCAATTTTATCATACTACGACTTGGGTGCATGTTTTAGTCCATACAATTCTTTCTTCAATCTACAGAGTAAGTGTTCCTCCCCCTGTTTAACAAACCCTTCAAGTTTCATTAAATACACTTATTCTTTTAGTTCCCCATTTAAAAATGTAGATTTCACATCTAGTTTTTGTATCATCCAATGATATTTGGTAGCTAAATAAATTAACATTCTAATTGTGTCTAATTTAGCTATAGGGGCGAAGCTTTCCTCATATTCTATGCCTTGTTTCTACGAGTACCCCTTTGCAACCAGCCTAGATTTATATTTTTCTATGCTCCCATATACTTTAAATTTAGGCTTCTCTAACCATTTGCAACCTATGGGTTGTTTGCCTTTAGGTAGTTCAACTAGATCCTAGGTTTTGTTTTTAAGTATTGAGTCATATTCCTCTTCATGGCTGCCCTCCATTCACTATATTGACTTGCTTCAATATAATTAGAGGGTTCAATAACATTTAACCTACTAGTTATAACAGTATGATCCCTATATATTGTCGGCAAATGAATTTGCCCACATGATCTCCTAAGTGGTGGATTGGCTTCAAATTTTTTCTGATCATCCCTTGGTGGACTTGGCCTGCTACCTGCATCTGTACCATCCACATATTCCTTTTTTTGCTATTTTTGTTGTTGTTGTTGTTGTTGTTGTTGTTGTTGTTGTTTATGCTCATGTTTTTCCCTTTCATCACTTTCATCTTCCACCAGCAAAGGCATTTGCCATTCTTCACTGCTTCTATCATGGTTTCCATCATCAACCTACTCATGGAATACTACATCTCTACTTGCAAACACTTTATGAGTAGAGGGATTAAACAATTTAAAAGCTTTAAACTATGTGCAATACCCAAAAAAAATGCATTTAATGGCCTTTGAATCCAGTTTCTTCCTAGCCTCTTTTGGAACATGATCAAAAGATTTGGAGCCAAAAACTCTTAAATGATTAACTGTAGGATTAAAACCTAATAAAGCTTCAAATGGAGTTTTAAAATCAAGGACTTTTTTGGACTCCTATTCTTCAAATATAGTGCAATATTTATTACTTCTTCCCAAAATCCATGAGACATGTTCTTACCTTTTAACATGCTTCGAGCACACTCCACAAGGGTTTTTTTCTTCCTTTCCGCAACCCCATTCTATTGAGGAGTGTGAGGTACTGTGAAGTGCTGAAATATCCCATGGTCCTTGCAATATTTTATGTAACTACCCTTCTTGTATTCTCCCCCTTGATCTGAGCGGAGAATTTTGATGAATTTTCCTGTCTGTTTTTCAATCATTCTTCTGAACTCCTTAAAATATTCAAAATTGTGAATCTTCTTTGTGAAAAAATATACAAAAGTAAATCTCCTGCAATCATCAACAATTAATAGGAAATAATAGGGACCTCCTAATGACCTCGTTTGCATCGACCCACACAAATCAATGTGCACAAGATCTAGTATATCTCTCTTCTTTCTATCTACATTTGTAGAAAAATCATCTCTATGCATCTTCCCAAGAGCACATGCTTCACAATCAACATGAAAATTCTTTAAAATAAGAAGAACATTGATCATACCTTGTTTATGAAGTAGTAGTAGGCCATTGAAATTTATATGGTTGAATCTTTGATGACATAATATTCTGCAGCCACAACTGATGAGGTCAAGGCTTGGTATGGTGAGCTTCTTACGTTCAGCTTATACAATCCTCCCACTCGAATACCTGATACAATTGGCTTCATATGATCCAACATATCTTTAATAACACAATTATAATTAAAAAGATATACATTAATGTTATGATATGTTGTTGTAGAAACAGAGATCATATTCTTTTTTATTCCAGGTACATACATTACATTTTGAACATGTCTAATATTTCCATCAGGAAAAAATGACAACATTACCATACCATTTGATTTGGTACCCTCTATCATCACCAAGGTATATATTTTCACCACTGTTGGTTTCTTTAAAATTCTCAAACCAATGTTTGTTACCTGTCATGTGAGTGGAAGTTCCTGAGTCCACAAACTAAGTTTCTACTTCAACATCCTCAATAGAGAATGCAGATCAAATACAAACAATCTGATATTTTTATTCTGATCTTCATTAGAAAAGTGTCCTGCATGCTTCTTATGTCTATGACGACCTTCATCAAACTTCTTCTTATGGCAATTTTTAGCTATGTGACCAACTCTACCACAATAAAAACATTTGGGTCCTGAATCACTTCTATTTGAAGACATACATTGAGGTTGTTTTCTTTGTGGTGTACTTCTGCCTTTTTGTCCTACACTTGTCTTCCCTCTGAAGGGATTCCTCTTTTCCATTAGAGAAAGATTTGAACTAAGGGGTTTCAGAGTCATCCGTCTCTCTTCCTCTCGCATCAAGATCCCTATCAATTCTTCGAAGTTGGGGGCTTTATTTCTCACATTCAAGCATGTGATAAGCATATGATAGTCATCAGTCATACCATTCATAGTGATTGTGACGAGATCAGTGTTTTACATTGTCTCTCCTATGTCACCCAAATTATCTCTAAGATCCTTGATTCGAGAGATGAACACAACCACCGATTCATTCTCCTCCATTCTAATGGAGAGAATCTTGCATTTCAAAAACAACAGGTGATTTGTGTTTTTGATCTCGTAGAGTTCCTTGAGGGTTTCCCATATGTCGTTTGTTGATTTACATTCACAGATGTGAGGGATAATACAATCTTTCTCTGAAAATTTTAATAGCACTCTTTATTTGTTCTCCCTCTTTTCCTAGTCCTAGATTGTTGTTGTTGTTCTGCCTGTAGCTAGGGTCGAATTCAACTCATCACCGCTTGCAATCGCCCATGCATTTTGCCCCTCCAATAGGATCTGCAACTTAAATTTCCAATTAGAGTAATTGGATCCGTCAAGCTTATTACTATCATTCATATATGCCTCTTCAATTTGGTTATTCATGGTGAAAGGTTGATCTATAGATCTTCCTTAAGATCCTCCACCTCTAGCAATCAATGCTTTTAATGAAAAAACACACAAGGGTAATTCCACTTCAATTTTGCTGACATTAGAAAACAAAACTCATCAATGAAGCGTTCTCAACTTTGAATGATATTTAATCAGATCATGGAGCATAATTCTACCCAGACAATACCGATTTAAATTGAGGCAGCAACAAATTTCACCCAGGCAATTTAATGCCTCAAAGCCACGATAACAATTTTAAAGCCACAAAACTACCAACATGTCAGAGCTAGAAAGAATGAAGAAATTCTAAGCTCACCTTACAATTTCGGCCAAAAAAAATGGTATCCCAACTCTAACCCTATGATTCCACCGCTCCTCGCTCTGCCTCACCATGTCGTCTCCTACAATCAATCGATGTAGTTGCCCAACTCCACTCATATACATGTGGTCTTAGATAACAAACACGTCCACACTAGCCATGTCGCATCGAATGAGCAGATGTTTCCATTCTGGCTTCAACAGTGCAAAAGAAACGATAACATAGAAACTAGTGCAATGGCCTAGGTGGAATTAAACACGAGAAATCTGCATAGAAAATGGAACCAAACATGCCGAAGTAAGCATTCTCGGTTTTATACCAGAACTAGAACCACTGATGATCTGGTTCAGCTAATTAGTAGTCACAGGTTCGAGTCCCATGAAGTGATCAACAAGAAACAACAATAGTCTACAACTTTAATTCCTCAAGTTCATATACCATGTTGGTCAGCTCCTCCAAAGCAACAGTTTGCTCCGGCTTCACAAGGCCATTCAGTTATAGTCCCTTCACTACATCCACACCAGATCTGTTGCACCAGCATGCAGATCCTTAGATATAGAGGTCGTCACTGAATGCAATATGAAATCATGTAGCCACCCTATCAATTGAATGTTGCCACCAACTGTTGCTCGATAGTGACCCTGGATCCTTTGATCTCACCGCTTTAGCAAATCCATGCTCATGACACATCAATCCACCATAGCAACAATCCATCACATCGATCCACCACAATGATCTACCACAACATCGATCCACCCAATGATCTCAGTGAATCGATCTGCCAACTGCTTGATCTCCAAGCCAAGTAGCTTGCAGCCATGGATCGACCACCAGAATGAAGCGATCCACCACACCATTGCAAATCCATGATTCCAACCCACACAACACATCGATCTTGAATCCAATCAAACCTCCATGAGTCAACCTCCAAGTGGATAGAGCAACACATTTTCTCCCTTTAGTTCTGTGCTGATGGCCCACGCTGAGATAAATTTATCAAAGGAATGACCTAAAAGCGTGTTTTTCTCTCCAATAAGGGCGTTTATCATGACCTAAAAGCACTTTTTTCAACCAATATGGGTTTTTATCAACCAAAGAAAAAAAAAATCTCCAAACTTTCTCTGCCACCAAGAATAGACCCGCCACTAAGGGCAACACTACAACCACCAAGCACTCTCAGTCACCAAAGAACTCTCGCTTTGACTCACTCAACCCTGAAGCTCTGTTAACATGTTAAACTAGATAAATGCCTTTCGTATTAGTCACATCATTAGGATTTGGTTGACGATTTGAACCAACTAATGTGGGAAAAAACCATACAATCTTCATGAATAAATAATAGGGATGCATCATTGCTCAATGTTAGCCGTTGACAAACTAACTGTTGGAGATTAGTTAAACATGTAAAATTAATTAATTAATTAATTAATTTTATTTTTATTTTAATTTTATAAAAAGTGGGATAGGAATATTTAATATTTTAATATTTTAAAATTTAGTTCTAAATTATTTAATATTCTAAAATAAGTTATAAATAATTTAATATTTTGAATTTACTTATAAGTGTTACACAAAATTTTGTCACTGTCCTTGTACTCCCGGTTCCTTGATCCTGGAGGACCTCTACAGTGAACCCCGCATGCTTTGCCTTCATGAAGAAACTCCTATTATGTCCCTCTTCATGAGAAGGTCATTTCCCTTTTGCACCATTTCCCTTGAAACATGTGTTTTTCCTAGTTTACAAGATCGTGCTGATGTGTAGAGATTAGTATTACTCCTCGCACCGACCAGAGCGACTGAGCTGTGTTTTAGTTGCACTAGCCTTTTTATGGAAAGTTTTTTAAATTAAAGATGAATCTTCCAGCTCTAGAAGCTCCGTAACATAAGTCTGGTAAATGGTTTGCCTAGATGGGGTCGAGGATGATAGTTTGGGATCCTTTCCCCTATGATGATGGAACTACCTCAAGGGATAAGTCCTTCTCCCTTCCCAACACAAACTAGTTGCAATTGATAGTTTTGGCAGAGTTATTGTTGAGCGTTGATGTTATTTTGGAGTAGACAAGCAAGCCATTACTAGTTGTAGCTATCTAGTTGTGTGAGGGAGAATTGTGTTTTGGGTTGGAGTGAAGCCAAAATGGAAGATCCTTTAAACTATTGTTGTTTGAAGCCATCGTGGAATGCTAGCAGAAGTGTGTGGGAACCTAGTCTTGTCAGAGGAAGACTTCAACGTCAAGACGAATGGTTGTAATCTCTCTTTGATATTAATATATTCAACTATTGATTGATTTCCTACATGTTTTGTAATATTACATATCCATGTATTAATGCTTCTTGACTCATTAAGTAGGTTGAATTGCAATTTGCCTATTATTATGTTTGTGTGTTGTTGTTGTTTACTTGTTTCAGGAGCTTGAAGAAGGAAGAGAGAGATTGCTGGAGTGAGCAAGCGAGGACATCATCAAGCAAGATAAGCGACCAAGAGGTAGGCCCTCTTGATTGATTCTAACCTAAGGAAATATTCCATGGAATGTATCTATTGTGGCTATGCCCGTTATCAGGCTAGACGAATTCATTCATGTTTGCACTTATAATTTTACCTCACCACAAATTGGCAACCTCATTGGGGATCCCATCCTTTTGCTTGTTTTGGATTTCATGATTTTGTGAGAACTTTTCTAGTTTCACGTTTTCCCTTTGGTTTTGTTTCTTTTCTCCTTCTTACTAGCCTAAGTCTAAAATTCATAGTAGTAGATCTGGTCCATGTTTTGATTTTTTTTTCCCTAGTTACCTCGGCCAACATGCTTAATCAGTTGATAGTCGCGCCGACCAACATGATTTTTTAGGAACAATCATGCCGACCAACCTCTGGCTCTTGTTGTTGTTAGGATATTCCGACACATAGGAATAGTTAAGTTCAACTTGTTCTAGTATAGAGTTAGGTATAGAGTTAGGTAAAGTGTGTTTCTTTATCGTTGTACATTTTGTAACTTACAATCCGACGGTCACGATATGTAGTGATCCGACGATTCATTCTCTC
>APFE030142438.1:0-10299 GCA_000404065.3 Pinus taeda
CTATGGGAAGATATAAATAGAGCAAGGGTCTAAGGGTAGAGGGTAGCTTGATAGAGATCTGGAAATCTAATGGGTTTTTGAAGGGAATATCGCTCTGAGTCTGTAAGCCTGTGTCGTGGGTCGTAGTAGGAGGTAGAGACTCTGCAGCTGTGTGTGTGGAGGTCTGGTAGAGTATGCAGCTGTGTCCGCAAACCCCTGCAGCTATGTGTGTAGGGTAGGAAGTGGATTGTACTAGACAAAGGCATTAATAAAGATAAATTGATTCTGGAATATTGTGGATCTAATTGTATTATGGTTATATTCTGGTTTATGCATCTGTTATGATCTATATGTTTTATCTGTAAACATTATGAGTGTGCACACTAGTTATGATTGTTAAATGTTTGCTTAAAGACCTTAAGATCTTAAATACACACTATATTAATAAGAATTAACTTGTGGATCGACGCGGAAGCCTAACAAAAGTAAGAGTAGCGCGAAGGCACAGATCGGTTCGCGACCCCTCCAGACCACATCAAGACATCCCAAGGGTGCAGGAACCTAGTTCCAACACCCTCCCTTGCTACCTCGGATGAGACTTCAGTCGCACTTCGCGGACTATTGCCGGAAGGGCCGGTAGCACGGGATTTGTTTGGCTAAATCACTTCTGAACCTGGGTCAGGCCCCAACAAGCCAACACCACCCCTCACTTCTCTTTAACTTGGCAATTACATTCTTGTATAACCTTATAGCGGCAGCTCTCAACTCAAAAGAAACCTTTAGCTCTTCTAACCTGTTCCAAAGGTTGTTTCTAGCAACTGTATCGAAAGCCTTTCTAAAGTCCACAAAGCAACAAAAGAGATTGGATTTATCATTGGGACATTCCTCCACAATGATCCTAAGCATAACGAGGTGGTTTGTTATTGAGTGCTGCTTTCTAAAACCCGCTTGGCCTTTAGCCCGCTTACCTTCACTTTCAAGCCATATTCTCAACTTTCTTTCCAAAATAATACCATATAACTTGGCTAGGAGAGGGCTGATCATATTTGTCCGATAATTAGAGGGGTTATTTGAATCCCCACTTTTAAAAATAAGGATAATGAGGCTTTGATTCCATGGTTTAGGGAACCCTTCCTTGACTGCTTGATTGAAAAGCTTGTGAATGTGGGGGAGGAGGACAGGACCCCGAATTTTTAAGATCTCCACCTGGTAACCTTCAATGTCCTTAGCTTTCCCATTAGCTAAGAGATTAACCCCAAAATCAACGTCTTCTAATGAGAAAACTTCTTTTGTTGTGAGCAGGGTTTCAAAGTTATCCATGACATTTGGAGATTCATAAAGCTATTTAAGATAGGAATTCCAGATGTGTAAAGCAATTTTTTTATTATCTTTAGTTTTCCTAGTTAGAATGTGCCTCCGGAATTTCTTAGGAGCTACCTTAGAGAGGTGTAAGAGATTCATCTTTAGTTTTCCTAGTTAGAATCTGCCTCCAGAATTTCTTAGGAGCTACCTTAGAGAGGTGTAAGAGATTCTCTTGTCTTTTATGAATATACTGCCTTTTTTTCCTTTTAGTTAGGGCTTTGTATATTTTTATTTTGCCAATTTTATGAGATTCATCAACAACTTCTTTAATTGCTCTCCTCGCACTTTTACAATCTTTGTCATACCATGGGTCAGTTTTTCTATTTCTTTTATTACTTGAAACTTCAATTGAGAACTTGTTAATAGAATATGAGAGGGTTGTAGTAAAATTATGATAGAGATCTTCTATCTTGTCTACACTAGATAAAGGAAGCAAATTAGTTTTTAATTCATTTAGAAATAGATCCTTTTTATTTATAACAAAGATTAAATTCTTTTGGCTATAAGGATTATCTTCTATGGGATCTCTATGCATGAAAAAATTGAGAGTTATAATTAAAGGCCTATGATCAGATTCATGCTTGTGGTCATTTAAGATGTCAAAATTTGTTATTTCATTTTATAGAGGGAGATCGAAGATAACACAGTCTACCACGCTGCTACCAAGCGCATGGATGCAGGTCAGCTACCAAGCCCATGGATGCAGGTCATATGGCTAGAATTGGGTCACTTCTTTAGACCGTTGAAAATTATGAGATCCTGAGCACTACGGAGCTTGACTAGCTCCAACCCAAACAAATTCTCCCCGAGGTCTTCAAAGCTCCTTTTGTACTGGCTAGCTAGAGGAAGGTCTTCGTCTAACCAAAAAGGATTAGGGTTGGAATGATTTCTTAGAAGAATAGCTTGGTTGCTTGAAGTTCGAGCATTAAAGTCACCCATTAAAAGGATATTGCCTTCATTCCTTAGCCTAGAAATATCATTCTCTAAACCATTGTAAGGACTATTTTTATCTAGATTATTTATCTTATAGAAGTTAGAATTAATGGGGAGAAATAACAGATTGCTATGTAGGTCTTTTTATCATAAATGTTAGTAATTTCTATCCAACTATATTGGTTGTAAGGGTCACTTTTATAAATCCTAGCATGGGGAGAGATGTTCTTCTTCATGTAATGTTTAATTCTTGGATAATATTCTACCTTATCTTAGCATGGAGAGAGATGTTCTTCTTAGTGTAATGTTTAATTGTTGGATAATGTTCAATATTTAGGTCTTTTTCTATTTTGCCCATCTACAGAATCCAACTAAACAATATTTGCCAAAATTTACAATTTGAATTAATAGAATCGATATTGTTAATGTAAAAGAGGATTCAACACCCCATAATTCCCTTATTATAACAAGATTGTACAATATTAATATTAAATATTTACAATTTCATTAATTCAAAATTCTTCATAGAAACAAATTTTTTGTTGCAGCTTTACCAGGTGAAATAAATTTTCTACGGCAACGTTACCAGGTTGTTCTCTGCAGATTGAAGATTTAATTTATTTGCTTTTGAACAATAAAAGTGATATATATCCTTAATTGTTTCACGTTTTTAGAACATTGTAATTCAAGGAAGAATTATCCAAACTACTATTAAGTAATCAAACTTTGGTTAGACAATCCTCTGCCACATTAAAAAGCATATGAAACCATTTAAATGTCACATTGAGAAACGTATGAAGCCATTTAAATTCTCAAAATTAAATAGACAAATACACAAAATTCGGAAACCTAAAGATAAGGCAGGATACAACCATTATAAAAAGAAATATATTGAAGTATATTATTACTTTTATAAATTTATAATATAATTTTTGCATCGTCAATTTTAGTGATAGTGGATGAAATTGAAAAAATAAATACTATACTACAATTTTATAAATATAATAAAAAAAATATAATCTTACAATGGCAAGAGTCCCATGTCCACCAGTTGAAGTTGAACCTGGCAGTTCCGGATCCAGTTGGAGATTCATATACAGACAGATCGCGTTCGGGAGCGGCGGCATCCATTCTCATTCAATAGATTGTGAGAAAGTAAACAGCAGCAGCTGGAGACAGAAGGAAAACGGTTAAAATAAGTTCTTACTCGTTAAATTTTGTGGGTTTAATTATTATTAACTTTTTAAAACTGATTATTAACCCTGAAATTTATTAATAACAATTACTTTATTATTACATAAAATTAATTATTTAGCTATTACAAATTATTAATCTGATGGCTGATGTTTTGTTCAATCCTCTCACATTAAATTTTTGAAGTTGCAAGAGTAATAGCAAGGTGGCATTTGGGAGGTCCCCTGTCTCAAAAGGAAAGACTTAAGGCTTAAAAACATAACACTGAATACCAAATTACTAAACAATTTCTAAAAACAATATTACTTTTTTTATTCTTCTTAGAAAATAAGAGAACTAAAAATATAAATTGAGAATTAGTTATATAAATACACAGAGATAATTTATTGGAAATTTAGTTATATTAATTAATACACTTCAATGACCTTATTTAAAAAAAATTCTTATTAGAAAAAAGAAAATGCAAAAAAATATTTTAAATTTACAATACTTTTACTTAAAATTTATATAAGATTTTATTTTTATTAATAAATTGGTCATAAAGAATTTGTTTGGTTAACATTTAATAGTTTTTATTGATAAATAAATATATATTTCAAGAAATTAAATGATGTGTTTTATAAATAATTTAATTAATTTTTAAATTTTATTTATTATTATTTTTTTTATAACCATCTAAAAATATAGGTTATATTAAAATAAATATAAAATATACATTTTTTTTAAATAAATTTAGACTTTTTAATTTAAAAAATATAGAAATAATTAGTTAATTAATTAATATATTAATATACATGAGTTATTTATAGATAAATAGATTTTTTTTAACTGGAATTTGGTGATACAATTTTAAGTGAAAATGTGATTTTTTAAATATAAATTCAACACTCTAAAAAAAACCTAAATCATTCTAATGAAATTGATTAAATAATTTAATTTCAAGTTTAAAAAAATCTTTATTAAATTTTCAACTATTTTATTATATAAATATTTAAATGACAAAAGAGTTTTTACGAGAAAGAATCGAGTGATACCCCACAGCTAAATTCGTTGACAATTTACCACACTTTCTCAAAAAAATAACATTATAGACAACTCCCTTTTCTTTATCTATTTGGCCCACGGACACTTGCAGAATTCTGCGCTAAACTGAAAAATACAGTGTACGGCTCGATGCGAGTTTACAATTTTACTAATCTCTGTGCGGGTGCCCAACCGAGTCAAATTCCCACAATTGTACTAATCTGTGTGCGCGTGCCCCACCGAGTCAAATTCGTGAAGCCATTACTGATTTAAGAAAACTTAAATTCCTTGTCCTGTCAAACAGTGGTTGGACGGGGTAATTCCAACTACAATAGAGACCATTTTATTTGCTGACTTATTTAATTTTGGATTTAAATAAATTAAATGTTCAAATTTATGATGTCATTACTAATTACTAATTGAAGAAAATTTAAACTCTTTCTCCTTTCAATTATTTGACCGAGGTAATTTCAAGTACAATAGGAAATATGAGAAAACTTGATTGGTTTTTATTTTCAATCAATAGTTTGACGGGAGTAATTTCAAACAATAAGAAATTTAAGAAAGCTTGACTACGTTGTACTCTATTGTTTGAACGAGGTAATTCCAAGTACACTGGAAAAACTTTGTAAGTATTGGAATATTTCTCTTTGTATTCAAACAAATTAACTCATTAAATTTCATTACAACAAGAACACAACTTTACACTTTCACTATGACTTCATTTCAGAATAATAAATGCTTATGTGGGCTTGCTCTACCACCATACAAGAAAAATGTGAAGTCAAATACAAAAATGGCAAGAGATAATGGTAGTGGAAACACTGTTAAAGCAAGATGGTTGATCTATGTAAATAAAAAAATATCTTTATTAGCATTAGGGATTGGAGTAGGGATTAGATCTGTGGGTGTTGTTGTTATGTTCATTGTTTGGGACAAAGCAAGGTGTTGGGTAATGGGCTTGTCTCCCAACAACACACAAAGACTAGTTTATGGATTGCATCAATTCCCTACATAGATCAGTAACACTTCTCTATATACATTAATGTCTTAGTCTATATAATATTGTTTTTTGGTATAATATTTGAAAGTCACTTGTTCACATATATCATTCTTTTATTCAATATAATGATATAGTGTTTCAGTGTAGGTAAACAACTCCGCAAAGAAATGTAAAATATAATTCAAAAATTCTATTTGAATTTTTATTAGTTATTAACACACAAATATATATGTGAAACATGCACTGGACTATCTAGATGGAAATATCTTGCTCATTTAAAATTTTGAATCAAAGAATTTCATGGTTCACTTCACTTAAATTACTAAACTTTAATTACAAATGTTTATTTTCCTAAGACCTCCAAATTTTGGAATGTAATAGAGGCTCTATTATATTTAATAAAATACATTCTTCTAAACAAAATTAGCCCAAATGAGCACAAAATTTTCTTTATTGTATTTTAAGAACATGCTGGTTGTGCTTAACATGAGAATTGTGTATGTTGGTAGATACAAGAATTTCAATATAAATTTGTTAATAATTTGATAGTTTCTAAAGATTTTAAGTAGAGGCTTTCAAAAAATTTAAAAATTGGCCCAATTATATCTAAACTAATTTAACCAATCTCATAATTTCCAAGTGCTCTTGTACTAAATCAAGGTACTCTTGAAAATATCATTTATCTTATTGTAAGCTAGAGAATGACGCCCTGTGAAATGTGTCCAAAAACTCCTTATAGTATTATTTTATGGTAAGAAATAAAATGTTTATAAAATATAATTATTAATTTGTTGAATATATATATATATAATTGGTAGATAAGGATGGAATCCAAAACTTTGTTTCATATGGTTTAATAATTAATTAACCAATACCTAATTCACATCCAAAACTAGGAACATGAGATGAATATCACTCACTTTCATCGTTGCGAAGAAACCAACACAACCAAATATATTACTTAGCTACTATATTTTTTTCATGTCCCCGGCCTCACCCAGGTGACATTACGCAATCCATTATACAAATTTCATCAATTCACCAACATTTATGTACAATCTTGTAATTTATAGTTTAGTTTCGAGTCTAAATCAAAACCAAAGCCGAGAAGAAAATATAGTAAAGGGTTGTATAAATATGAGAGAATATCAAAGAAATGGCTGACACACTACACTAACTAAGGGGAAAGATGAATGAACAAGTCGATGCAAGCACAAGGTGACAATGGAGAAATACAATGAAATACTATTAAAATGTAAATTTTATTTAATTTTGTTAATGATTATTAATGATGTATCAATATTAGTATAATTTAAAATAACATTAATAATATTTTGTTATATTAATATTAATGTTTTTATTATTAATATTATTATTGGCTTTAGAATTAAATATTTTATAAGTTGTTATTTTTTTTTTTGCTAGGTAAGTTACCAAGGGGGATTTGAACCAGTGACCTATTGCAAGGAGTGCCTTAACAATGCACCCATTCACCATCAATCCAAAACCCCATAAGTTGTTAAATTAATTTTAATAATGTAATTAAATTAATTAGCGATATATTAAAATATTAATCTAACATTAATAATATTAATATTAATCATTATTAATATTGATATTATTAATGATTTTGATGTTATTAATATTAATAATTTCTTATTATTAGTATTAATAATATCCTATAAATATTATTAATGTTATCATTTGTGTTTAAAAAATTATAAGTTTTTTAATAACAAATGTTATTAATTTAAGGAAAGGAAGGGGAGTGAAAGAAATGATAAGGAGGGGATTAGATAATGATGAGGATTAGTTTCTAGTAGTGTGGTATTGAGTGAATAGGGAAATCCAACTTTTCTAACCTATATCTCTCTGTTTCTATTAACATGGAACTTTTGCAAATCAATATCCCCTGTTTCTATTAACATGGTTAGGATGCAGTAATCCACGTTGCTTTTCTGGATCCAGATGTCACGATAACTTTGTTGATGTCTCTATTCTTGTAGCCAGTGTTCAAGAAATTATTTTTCAAACATTTCATTTCATTCTCCTCATTCGTGTGATATTCTTATTGCTCCCGTGAAGAGAGTGTTGAATACTCCAATTTTTTTTTGTCAGATGGCGATGAGAATCAACATGGAGGTAGCTATATGGGTGTGCTTTCTTTTTATATATTATTATTATTATTCAGTGATATAATTATTAATTAAAAATATAATTCTTTTTTGCTATTTATATATAATTATATTATAATATATATATATAATACATAATATACATATATACATATACATAACATATACATATACATATACATAACTATATAATTAGGAGATTATTATTGAATTAATAATCTATATTATTATTAATAATTTATTAGGATCCTTATTACTATTAAGGAAATAGGTGATAAGTTATAGTAATATGGGTATAAAGTTATAATTAAGAAGGTTTATCATTAATATCATTATGTCAATTTTATAATATTAGTAATAAATTTATTGTTAGGTTATATTTTTTTTATAATTTGATGATATGTAAGTTAATATTTTTATTACTAATAGGGTATTATTAATATGATAAAAGAAATTGGGTTATCTTTAATATTGTATAAATGATTATAAGTTGATTTATATTATTAAAAATAAAATGAGGGATACTCATTAATATTATTAAATTAGGATTATTGTGGAAGGTAATTTAATTTTTTTTATAACTAAAATGGTTAATATATTTATAGATCAACAGTTGGGCCATAGCCTAATCAAACGACATTACATGGAGGGTAGAGTTCACTAATCCTTTCTACACCTAACAATCTTTCCTTCTTAGTTTTGAGACTTGAAAGAACTTCGCATCGGTGAAAGTAGTTTACAAAGTGGCGGCCTTAAGACATAAAAGGGTGTGATTTGTGATCCCCGAATAATCACATCAGAGAAGAGCTGTCGGCGATGTCGGAACAAAAACCAATTCTTTTACCAATGTGATCGGCCTCTAATGGTTAAGGCCCCTAAATACTTATCGGGACTTTTAAAACCCTCTCATTAAACTTCATTACCCCTTAGCCACAAATATTTAACCTTTTCCTTTCTTAACATTGGTTATATATAAATAACACGTAAAAACCTTCCATCGACGCTAATTCCTTTTAAACCATTGTAGAGGAAATATCCACAAAACTATCCTTTCCGCCTTAGTACAGTCTTGACACGCTTTCCGAGGTTCCACCTTTATCGCAACCAGGTATCAGCACCTCCGTAGCTCGCTTTACAACACGCCTCCTCCGCATCTGATATGCGATTGAGTTGTCGGAATTCAAACTTTATAAACTCACGCACATAACTACGTTGGGTCCACACCCATCGGCCCTTCACATTATCATGTGATGCTACCATACCCTGAACCCCGATCGACCAACTTGTATATTAAACCTCCGCCGTTGATCTACTCTTATTAGATCTGACGGTTCACACTTGTTTCGGGTTGAAAACACACACGGGGGTTAACCCCCCGATAAAGCGGTTTCCCCTCACTCCTCTGTTGATACGTGTCCTCCGATTATTGGAATCGGAGCCAAGCCCTTGATACCACTTACTACTGCTTTGTCGCCCGAAATACCACTTGAGGTTAAAAAATTGCCTTTTTGCTGCGTTAACTTCTGCGCTCTTTCACATGCGATGACCCTTAATTTGCTCCATCGGTGAGTTTTGATAGTTCCTTTAGGTTCCTTTGTTGTTGAATCTGGACCGTTGATCACTGAGATCCAATGGTTACTCATGGAAAATTTTGATCGGCACAACGCTATTGAGCTATGGTATGGCGATCCACACGGGCTCTTCTAAGTTTTTTTTAAAAAACACTTGAGTCAGAAAGCATCCCTCATTGGCTTTGATATCTGCCTCCTTGTTTGAGCTATGGAGGATGTGAAAGAAGGAGGAAGAGGTAAAAAAACTAGCAGGCCCCGAAACCTCTAGAGAGTATTGTTGAGAGTCGGATTTCTAAAGTGCTCCTCTGAGTTTAATGTCTTTATCAAGAGCTCTGAGTCCTTGAAGACTTGAAGAGCTTTGTGTCCATGCTCTTGTATGATCTAGCAGCCTTTAAGAAGCCTGAGAATTTCGGCCTGATTGTTTGTGCTATGTCCTGTCCCTAGTTGTAGTTATTTATTCAGGAGTTGTCCTGAGAGTAGACCACTCCACATACACCAGAGATCCCTGGATTGCCTTTAGAGGCACCATTGAAGAAAACGGTTACCTTTCCCTGCATCCTCCACCAGGTTTGGAACTCTGCATCCAATGTTCTGATGCGCCAAGCAAGGATGAATATGGGGTGAGCAAGTACTTTCTTGCTGACCCAAACGAGAAGGGTTCCCAACCAGCTTCATTCTTCAGTTATGAGGGTATCGTCTAACTTGCTAGAATAGTTCCCTATAGCTTCCATTAAGGACACGTTAGCTCTGGCAACCACTGACAAGGGAGAGTGTTACACTGAAATTTGTCACCATGACTATCTGCAGTTAATATGGCTCCACCAATAGTCATATTGTCCTCCTTGTCAAGCCTCAAACCTTTGCGCTTCATGTCAAACTTCAAAAAGAGAGAAAGTCACTTAAAAACATGTTTATCTCTGGGTACGCAGGTTCTCTCTACCTTGCCTGCGTGTACGCACTCCAAATACACTGTACCTGCGTACTTGTACGCTCTGTAAGCTAAAGGTTTGGTGCGTACCCCTGTAAAGGTCAAAAGGCGCGAGTTTCATCTTTAAAAAGTTACTTGTGGTCACTTCTAGAGCCTTCTAGAAGAGTGTTT
>APFE030142439.1:0-17378 GCA_000404065.3 Pinus taeda
ATAACAGTTTACTTCTTTTTCTTATTATATTCCACAGATTAGCAATCACATGTACATAAAGTAAAGTGCAGATAGAACATTAAACGATCGACAAAAAACAAGCCAAGACAAGAGACACAAGATATGGCGGCTAGCCAAGGAAAAACCCCACAATGTTTGGGGAAACCCTTTGATCAAATCTTCTTTTATCTTCAATAATTCAGCAGAGAGAAATAGTACAATAAATTTTATTCATATCAGCAGTAGCAAACCCTAGATCATCAGCATTAGCGGCTTCATTATCAAACTAGGGCAAACGATATCTCACAAACCAACTGTCGGATTGACTTCATTCCACCACCAAAAGTTGCGGCTTCCAGAGGAGGTTCAGATGAACCTACAGCACAGTTCAGATGAGGAGATCTTCTAGGCCATGCAGATCAATCTTTACTTCTGCAGTTGCAGCTTCAGTTTCAGTAGTTTCCGGCTTCAAACTAGGGCAGTCAATATCTTGCAAACCGTTCGTCGGATTGACTTCATTCCACCACCAAAAGTTGCGGCTTTTAGAGGAGATCTAGATGGACCTACAACGCAGTTTAGATGAGGAGATCTTCTAGGCCACGCAGGTCAATCTTTGGATCTGCAGTTGCAGCGTTAGGTTCAACAGCTTCCGGCTTCACGTGTGAGAGAGAGACCCATTTCTGCGCAGTAGAGAAGAGACTCATTTCTGCGTAGTAGAGAGAGAGAGATGTGATGAGATGAGTGAGTCCAAATGAGGAAAATTCCTCTTATATTTATACACAACGTTGGTGGGTGAATAGATGCGACTGTTGGGCTTCTGAGCCTACATGAGTTGTAGGTCGGCTTGATAATAATTCCATAATCAAAATAAATTCATATCTCCATGAATACTTATCGGAATCGGATGATCTTTATATCAATCCTATACCTCTCGACGAGAGGAATTTAATAAAAATATTATCAGCCATGAATAAGATGACCCACATGAATTTTTGCCCTGGTTGCCAATTTTAACAGTTCACCATGCTAACTGCAAAACATATGTCCAGACAGAAGTTCACCAAGAACATCAACGCGAATGAGTTTATGAGATTCAAAGGCATTTCCCAAATCCGGTCCGACATCACTACCATATAACTTCTGAAAGTTAAGATCCTCTAGGTAGTCATAGGCTTGCAGTTCACCATTCCACATCTAGAATCCAACTCCCTCTTACTTTTGCAAATGAGAGGATCTGCACCTGTTAGAAGTAGGTCGTCCTCATAAGGTGCTGGTATGAGAGGTCTATCATCCACAACCTTCGAATGCTTTGGATCTGTTTCACTCCTAGTGAATCTCAACTTTATCAGACAGCTATCGATCCTCTCATACTATGCCCAGGGTTTTTTGCTTCAAGCCATAGAGGGCTTTCTTCCACCTACATATGCGAGATTCCTGATTATCAATCTCAAACACCTTGGGTTGTTCCAGACTTGTGGACCTGCTACATGAGGGGAATGGTCCCCTTGTAAGATTTTCCTTTGGTACATCTCAGACATGTACTTTCATGCTCCTTTTGAATTCAGGCATCCCTGTCACCATCTAACTCACAGACCTTCGGTGCTACATGACAATGGACATGGTCCCCAGTGGACTTCCTGCAATTTGATACAACCCTGAACTCAAAAACATCTTTGAAAATTCTATTTCCAAACACGTACCTTTCCATCGATGAGTGCCACCCTGAAACCTTTGACTTTCATTTCCGAGATGGACACCAAGTTCTTCTTGCGATTAGGTACATAAAAGTGATTCAGGGTTCCTTGCTTTCTTTGAAGAGTCGACCATTTCCTTGATGACCTGCATTACCTTTGGACACTCCTTCGCATAATGGCCGAACTTATTGCAACCAAGGCATCCGCCTTTCCTTCCACCCTTAGATCTGAACTTCCCAATGAAGTGATCTTTAGATGGGCCATCAGAAACTTCCGCTACGCCATTCTGATAATATGTTCTGCTTCGACTTCACCCTTTGTGAACTTAGAAGAGAGATGTGGAACCCATTGATCCTTTTGTCTTGTCCCTATTGTCTTTGGTGATTGCTCTTTCGCTCTTGCTTGGGCATTGTCTTCACCTCAGCTCCGATTCCATGTTAATTTTAGGTATGTTCTATGCTAGAGCAATTTATTTCAATTTCTTTTCCACATTAGAAATCACATCAGCATAAAGTAAACTGCAGATAGAACATAAATATAAATCGTTAGAAGAACCAAGCCAAGACAAGAGGGACACAAGATGTGGCGCTAGCCCAAGGGACAAACCCCAATGTGGGGAAACCCTTAATCAATTCTTCTTTTATGTTCTTCAAAGTTCAGCAGAGAAAGTGAGAGAGATAGTACATTTACAATAGAAGTCAATCACTTTGACTTTTGATATCGGCATGAGATCAGTTGAAGACATATTAATTCAACTAATTCTCTAATGTGACTCGTTCACCTATCATAACACTACATCTCGTCTATTTGTTGCACATTACAGTGTGACACCTTGTTGTACTGTCACATGTGTTGAACCTTGATGACTGAGCTGCTCTCATCTTCATGCTGCTCATCATGCTGCATATTCCATGGTCTTATTCATCATCAAGCTGCCCATACTCATGATCTCATTCATCATTATGCTACCCATGCTCATATCATCATGCATCATTATGTTGCCCATGCTCATATCATCATGCTACTTATTATGCTGCCCATGATCTCATACATCATGTTGCCTTCCTTCGGAGATAGATGCTCAAGCTGTTTCAACACTAAAGAATACGCTCGCCTAGTATGATGTCCTAGCTACAGATGATGCCGTAATCCAACGCAGTCATGAAGACATCTATACACAGTCAAAGTGATGCTCTAATTCGTTGCTAAGGAGAGGCCTAATACGCTGGTCATTGAGACACTAATACGCAATTCATAGAAACACTTATGCACAGGTCATGGAGACACTTACATGCAGATCATGGAGACACATTTATATGTTGTTCATGGTGACGTTCATATGTTGGTTATACGTTGTTCATGGTTACATTCATATGTTGGTTATATGTTGTTCATGGTTACGTTCATATGCTGGTTATACGTTGTTCATGGTTACGTTTATATGCTGGTTATACGTTGTTCATGGTTACGTTCATATGTTGGTTATACGTTGTTCATGGTTACGTTCATATGTTGGTTATATGCTGTTCATGGTGACATTTATACAGTCAACGTGATGCCCTAATTATACACAGGGCAGAGATCCTTACACACAGTTAGACTCTATACGGACACAGCGTAATCTATGTATTGGGTCAATATATGAAGCCGCAATCAATGCACGTAGCCATAGTCATGGTAACAAAGACCGCAGTCATGGTAATGGAGTCATGGTCAAGAAAATGAAGTAGCAGTCAAGGTAACAAAACTGCAGGCAAGGTTGTTGGAGCCGCAGTCCAGGCATGGAGCCGCAGTCATAAAGAAAATGAATCCGCATTTTTATGTGGGATAGATCTAGGGTTCGGCTGCATTCTCAAATGGATATAAGGAGCAGCAGAACCTAGATCAACCTCCTCTCGACATCCCTATGATAAAGATGATGCCCTCGGATGGATAAAGTAGATAAGTCAGCATGTGATCTATTGTTGTCCTCACTATGACATACCTGTAGCAACCTCAACGTGATGTATCACAGAACCATGAAAGAAGTTTCAGTAGCTCTCAGATTTAATTATGATGCAAACTTGACATGCTACAAGGGACAGGGACAAGGATCACAGTGTTGATCTTGATATCACCATAATCACAGTAATGAACAGCGGTGATATATTGGTGGCATACTTGTAGTAGCAATGAATAGCTGTGATAGAACTATTCATTCGTGGCATACCTCCTTGGTAGCATATCTGTAGCAATCCTATCACAATGAACAACAAAGGATGAACAGTCTCAAATCATGATGATGAAAGACGCAACATCATGGGCATGTTAGTAAAGGGCAGCATGATGATGAATGAGACAGCATGATGTAGCATGATGGTGATACATGGTAAGGTGTAGCAAATGGACAAGATGCAACACTAACATAGGTGAAGGAGTCACCTTAGAGAATCAGTTGAAGCAATATGTCTTCAACTGATCTCATGCGATATCAAAAGTCAAGTATGGACTTCTATTGTAAATGTATTATCTCTCTCACTTTCTCTGCAGAACTTTGAAGAACATAAAAGAAGAATTGATCAAGGGTTTCCCCACATTGGGGTTTGTCCCTGGTTGGTGCCACATCTTGTGTCCTCTTGTCTTGGCTTGTCTTCTAAAATTTATATTTATGTTCTATTTGCAATTTACTTTAATGCTGGTGTGATTGCTAACTATGAAAATTTAAAGAAATTGCTCTAGCATAGAACATACCTAATCTTAACATGGTATCAAAGCTGAGGTGAAGACAATGCCCAAGCAAGAGTGAAAGAGCAATCACTGAAGATAGTTGGGAAAGGACAGAAGGATCAATGGGTTTCTCATCCCTCTTCTAATTCACCTAGGGTGAAGTCGAAGCAAAGAATATTATCAGAATGGTGCAACGGAAGTTTCTGATGGCCTACCTAAAGATCACTTATTGGGAAGTTCAAATCTAAGGGTGGAAGGAAAGGTAGATGCCTTGGTTGCAATAAGTTCGGCCATTATGCGAAAGAGTGTCTGAATGGCAGAGACACATCTCTTGATGAAGATAATAATCATTCCAGGGACATCTTCAATGATCAGAGGAATGATAAGTAATGCAGGTCATCAAGGACACGGCCAACTCTTCAGAGAACGCAAGGAACCCCATGTATGAAGAATCAAATGTTGTTTCTGATAAGATAAAGAAGCGTTATCTTGTATTGGCCCTCTCCTTCAGATTCTTTGGGAATCTGGCTTGTTGATTGTAGTGCTTCAAGGCACTTCATCGGATAGATTGGTACACTCTCTAATTGGTAGAGATGGAAACAATCGTGGGATTATACTTGGAGCCGATGCCACCTATCCCGGAAAGGATGTTGGGAATGTTATCCCTCAACTGAATGGGGGTAATTCAATTCATTTACATAATATCTTTTATGTACCTGATCGCAAGAAGAAACTAGTGTCCATTTCAGCAATGGAAGTCTAAGGTTACGAGGTGGCACTCATCGATGAAAAGCAGGTCCACAGGCTTGGAACAACTCGAGGAGTTTGAGATTGATGATCAAGAATCTCACATATGCAGGTGGAAGAAAGCCCTCTATGGCTTGAAGAAAAACACCTTGGGCGTAGTATGAGAGGATTGATAGCTGTCGGATGAAGCTGAGATTCACTAGGAGTGAAACCGACCCAAACCATTACCCGAAGGTTGTGGATGATAGACCTCTCATACCAGCACCTATGTCTGACAGGTGCAGACCCTCTCATTTGTAGAAGACAAAGGGAGTTGGATTCTGAATGTGGAATGATAAACTGCAAGCCTGTGACTACCTCGAGGATCTTAACTTTCAGAATTTATATGGTAGTGATGTTGGACCAGATTTGGGAAATGCCTCTGAGTTTCATACATTCATTCGCGTTGATGTTCTTGGTGAAACTCCGTCCGGACATATGTTTTGCAGTTAGCATGGTGAGCTCATATTTGATTGAGCTTCACTGGATTGGTGCCTAGAATCTTTTGAGATATCTTCAGGGCACAATCTCTCATGGATTGAGATACACTGCCAGAAATATGAAACTGCATGAGTGGGTAGGCAGGGTGGAGGATCACTAGAGCACTTCTTAGTGCTGGTTCTCATAAATTCTGCTTCGATATCATGGATCAGCAGGACGCAGAAGTCAGTTTCTGCATAAGCTCTTCAATGAGCTATTTGTACACATGATGAATACCACTGTGATTCTCTGTGACAACCTGAGGTAGGATTCGATTATTGAGGAATCCCGTATTCGATGATTGCTCCAGCAGATAGACATCAGATACTGACATATCTGGGATATGGTAAGTTGATGAGCAAGGAGGCTCCATCACACTGCGATGATGTATAGGTCACTACACTTTGTCAAAGCCCCAGGGAAAGATCAAATTTGTGATTCTCCCGAATGACTTGGACTCGTCGAGAGACCCTTGTAAAAGGGTCCTGCATGTTTTATACATTGAGCTTTGGGAGCTCTGGGGGCTTGCGGTTCTTACTGGAGCAACATACGACCATAAGGTGACTCACCCTCCCCTGGTGGTGCGCACTGGACAGGATGATTCACTCTCCTGTGGACAAGATGATTTACTCTCTTGTGGGACAGGATGATTCGCTCTCCTGTGGACAAGATGATTTGCTCTCTTGTGGGACGGGATGATTCGCTCTCCTGTAGACAAGATGATTCGCTCTCTTGTGTAGCAGGATGATTAGTTCTCCTGTGAGGTCTCGATGATGTGTTCTCCATAACGATTGTGTAGTAGGATGACCTTCATTGATCTTCATTGATTGACCGTACTCCCTATGCTAGGATGACCTCATTGATCTGGGATCAATGATACTGGTCTGGGACGAGTTGTAGGAGTTGTACCCACTATGACACTGACTTCGGGTTAGTAGAGGACTGGTCTGGGACCAGTGGTACACACTCTCAGATTGACTTCGAGTCAGTGGAGAATGGTATGACACATTCTCGATCAATTCTTCTTCTTTATGGTTCAGCAGAGTAGAGCTGAGCTTAGAAGAGCTGAGCAAAGCAGAGCTGAGCAAGAGCAGAGATGAGAAGAGCTAAGTAGAGCAGTGCAAGGCACTGATGGAAGAGATAGTATAGTCGGACATATGGATCAGCAGATGGAGTTCTCCCTAGTTGAGAGGGAGTGTTAAATTTGGCAACTAGGGCCAAACTCCATGTGGGTCATCTCATTTATGGAAATTGATATTTTTATTGGATCTCTCTCATTGAGAGGTGTAGGATTGATCTAAAGATCATCCGATTCCGATAAGTATTCATGGAATTATGAATTTATTTGTATTATAAGACAAACTGTCAAGTCGGTAAGCATCTTATGTAGGCTCGGAAGCCCAATAGTCATGTATATTCATCATCTACATTTTAGTATAAATAGGAGAGGACTTGAAGTCATTTGGGAGACACTCTTCATGTGATCTCCTCTCCACGTCTTGGGTTTTTGGAGGAGGGACACTAAACGCTGGCCTAATATGATGTCCTAGCTACAGATGATGCCCTAATCCAACACAATCATGAAGACATCTATACACAGTCAAAGTGATGCTCTAATTCGTTGCTAAGGAGAGGCCCGTTGTTGCACAGATTGTCACGACAACGCTCAGACCGGGGGCTGTCACTCTGATCCTCGATCCCTCCGTTTAAGCCTGTCTCCCGCGGCTAAGGGGGGTAGACCCTATAGGAAAGTGGAAAACCAACTGTAAATCAGTTGGTTTGGGAGACACGAAAGGACAAAAGAACTTAATAGATTTGTTTAATTTAACGGACCAGTGCCTTATGGGTTTGACGTTTAAATGATTACTTACTGTATGCTGCAAAAATGTAAACCCCACAGAGTAATCATAACAATGCAAGATATCCAGTAAACTCACGATGATCTGGCACTTTGAGAAACAAACTTCGAAAGATACAACCATGTAAAACTTGCACATTAACCAGATATTATATTCAAGCATGCCAAATAAACATTAAGCCCAAAATTTTAGCCTCAGCAAAAATAGAACGCGATAAAATTTCCATGCCAAGACTTCAACTGACAAAAAATTTCCACGATGCTTTTATGCTTTTCAGACAAAAATTTAATTTTAAAACT
Organism: Pinus taeda; assembly: GCA_000404065.3. Lineage (NCBI taxonomy): Eukaryota > Viridiplantae > Streptophyta > Pinopsida > Pinales > Pinaceae > Pinus > Pinus taeda. The sequence continues at coordinate 7,825 of APFE030142439.1, forward strand.
AAAAAAAAATCTAAAAAAACAAAATTTAAAATTTAATCTATAAAATCTAAAAAGAAAATTTTAATCTAGTCCTTTTTTATATTATATATTTTAATGATTTTTTTTTTATTGATTTTTTTGTGAATTTTAATTTTTAAATTAAACAAAACTAAAGGAAAATAAAAAATCTAATTTAAAATTAAAACTATGTAAAATCTAAAATTGAAACTAAAACCCTAAAAACCCTTTTATGAATCCCTTTTTTTATTTTAAAATCAACCTAAAAGAAAAAAATAAATAAATAAATAAAATAAAAATCTAAACGATTTAAACATAACATATATGGTAACAAAACAAAACTAATTCAAAATAAAACTAAAACTAAAGACGTTTTAAAAAATCGAATACGCATACGCATACCCATTAAGCTAAAACTACAACCATTAAAACGTGCCCCCAAAAAAAAAAAATCGATTTCAAACTGAACTACGCCTATGCTAATAGCATGCACAAAACGAAAACCCTAACCTACGACTAACTTTCACACCACACGCATGCATATGTATCAAAAAAACAAACGATTTACCTACGCTGCATAAAATGACGCCCGACTCTGCTGCGTGTATGAAATTTGACTTACGTTTTTGTTTGTTTTTGCAGGTGATCAGTGCTGACGGGTATGGAAGCTCGATGCTAGCAGGCGGAGAGGGTTACGCACCTGATACCCACGACGTTAAAAAAAACTCGAAATCTCTTTGTGTTTGCAGGTCTGCGTATAGGTGGATGGAAAGGCTGCGGGTTCTAAGGTTGGGGAATGGCAATGAAGGCAGAAATCATCGCGTCTGCAATCAAAGGGCAAGAAAACGCGAATTTCCTTTGTGGAAGCGTAGACCCGCGGTTCGCACAGAAACTTAACCCGTGGCAGAGGAATTTCACCTGCGCGGCTTGTATCAAAAAAGTTCAATCGATTTTGTTTGCAAAACCTGGGCTGCGTTCTGCCAAACTCCACGATTTGAATCAAATAATGAAATTGTTTTGCAGTTTGCAAGTTCCACGTGCAGGTATGAGGCCCTGAAGATGGACGGCAGCAGAGGTTGGACGGCAAGGAGAAAAATCCACACAAGATTGCAGCTGGACGCCGAACGCAGAGATCATATGCTTGTAGGTGTATTGAATGTTGAATATGAACTGCTGCTGAAGAAGATGCGTCTGGAACAGCAAATATGATAGCAACAGGATGTTTTCCCACAGCTTTGACAAGATATTGATGGCAGGAAGACGATGGTGAAGAGGGAAAAATCCTGAAACCTGCAATATTTATTTACAGATCTTAAGGCTCTTTAGTAGCCATATTTATCAGTTATCCTCAAATATATTTTCAGAAAGTTTCATATTGCTAATGAAATGCGTTATAAGTCTCTCATGCAAATAATAAAATAAACTAAATGATTGACCCAGGATCAAAACTAGCTGGGCCCTACAAAAAATGCTTGTGGGAGTTGGCTGGTTCAGCCAAGAACTTCCCCTAACGCCCACTGATCTTTTTCAACAAGATATTCCTACACAACTCACTTTAACCATCAATAAAGAGAGAAAAAATAGTACTAGATCTCTGTTGCAATAGAGATACCTGCCATTACTTCAGAAACCCTAACACCATTCAAACCCTAGCATGTAAACAAGATACCTATGCTCAACAATACTCTTCATTAAGCTGTTATTAATGGCTGAAAATTAAAATATGCAGAAAAACAAAATAGCTCACATCACTTGAAGAGAGTAACACCAGCAAGATTTTGACCCCAAAGTCTTCTTTATTAGCACCAGAAAATATTTACAAGAGAGAGCTTCTTCAGCACAAAACTCAGATCCAATATCTTATGATCTCAAATGACCCCTAGCACCCTATTTAAAGGAAAATTTCCCAACGGCTAGTTTGAGTGATCCATGTCAAAACGATCTCGACCGTCGATGAGGATCGAGACATCTCTTAATCTCATCCGTCGAATTTTTTAATGCATTAAGAATTTGAAATTCTCAAAATATTATTATTTTATTAATTTTTTTTTAGTATTTTTGTTTTTTTTAATATTTTTTATTTTTTTTTATTTTTTATTTATTTTCATTATTTTTATCTTGGATCATCAAACATAGCCTTTGGAAAAATTTCCCTAGGACCTAGGACTTAAGACACATGAGGGGATTAACATTTCCTAACCCTCAAGACACTTTTCATCATGACTTTTACAATTTTACATCTTCAAGGGGGAAAAGCCCTTTGACAGACCCTCATAGACCACCCAGTACTGCGACCAAACATAATCTAGTAGATTAACACACTAGGATTCTCCTAAGACTCTAATGACAAAATTCACTCCGGCTTTGGGGTCAGGTTGAAGGAAAACTCTGCCGATCATGGATCGGTGAGACGAAAAACCTTCCGGATTGCAGATTATCACTAGAAAATTAGGTCCACCTAGGCAATTTACATACATGACTCAGCTTTGCTAAGATTATTTACATCAAAATGCAGACTGGGTTTACAACTTAATAAGATCAGGAGAATGACGATGACTACTGAATGGCACGAACATCTCGATCAAGCGCTGTCCCTTTTTGCGAAGAAAAGGGGGTGTACTGCTATGGGTAGTTGACACGCCGCGGTCAACAAGGCCTAATACGATGGTCATTGAGACACTAATACGCAGTTCATAGAAACACTTATGCACAGGTCATGGAGACACTTACATGCAGATCATGGAGACACATTTATATGTTTTTCATGGTGACGTTCATATGCTGGTTATACTCTGTTCATGGTTATGTTCATATAATGGTTATACGTTGTTCATGGTTACGTTCATATGCTGGTTATACGTTGTTCATGGTTGCGTTCATATGCTGGTTATACGTTGTTCATGGTTACGTTCATATGCTGGTTATACGTTGTTCATGGTTACGTTCATATGCTGGTTATACGTTGTTCATGGTGACATTTATACAGTCAACATGATGCCCTAATTATACACAGGGCAGAGATCCTTACACACAGTTAGACTCTATACGGACGCAGCGTAATCTATGTATTGGGTCAATATATGAAGCCACAGTCAATGCACGTAGCCACAGTCATGGTAACAAAGACCGCAGTGATGGTAATGGAGTCACGGTCAAGAAAATGAAGTAGCAATCAAGGTAACAGAACTGCAGCCAAGGTTGTTGGAGCCGCAGTCCAGGCATGGAGCCGCAATCATAAACAAAATGAATCCGCATTTTTATGTGGGATAGATCTAGGGTTCGGCTGCATTCTCGAATGGGTATAAGGAGCATCAGAACCTAGATCAACCTCCTCTCGACATCCCTATGATAAAGATGATGCCCTCAAATGGATAAAGTAGATAATTCAGCATATGATCTACTGTTGTCCTCACTATGACATACCTGTAGCAACCTCAACGTGATGTATCACAGAACCATGGAAGAAGTTTCAATAGCTCTCAAATTTAATTATGATGCAAACTTGATGTGCTACAAGGGACAAGGACAAGGATCACAGTCTTGATCTTGATATCACCATAATCACAATAATGAACAACAGTGATAGATTGGTGGCATACTTGTGGTAGCAATGAACAACTGTGATAGAACTATTCATTGGTGGCATACCTCCTTGGTAGCATATCTGTAGCAATCCTATCACAATGAACAACAAAGGATGAACAGTCTCAGATCATGATGATGAAAGATGCAGCATCATGGGCATGTTAGTAAAGGGCAGCACGATGATGAATGAGACAGCATGATGGTGCTACACGGTAAGGTGCAACAAATGGACGAGATGCAGCACTAAGATAGGTGAAGGAGTCACCTTAGAGAATCAGTTGAAGCAATATGTCTTCAACTGATCTCATGCGATATCAAAAGTCAAGTATGGACTTCTATTGTAAATGTACTATCTCTCTCACTTTCTCTGCTGAACTTTGAAGAACATAAAAGAAGAATTGATCAAGGGTTTCCCCACATTGGGGTTTGTCCCTAGCTGGCGCCACATCTTGTGTCCTCTTGTCTTGCCTTGACTTCTATGATTTATATTTATGTTCTATCTGAAGTTTACTTTAATGCTAATGTGATTGCTAAGTGTGAAAATTTAAATAAATTGCTCTAGCATAGAACATACCTAATCTTAACAACGTGGCCCTCAAACAACCCTACATCAACACGATGCCATCAATTCGGCTAGCAGTTGGATGGTTATTTCATAATTTGTAAACGCTACTTGGTTAGCTTGTGACCAAGGCATGTATTTTGCACATTTTTATAATGTTAGGGGCCTTGGGCTAATAATTCGACCTTCTAGGTCTCATATAAATAAAACTCAACTTCATTTGTTTTGGATCATCATCACACTTGGGAACTTCGGCCTTCTTGGAAAATCCAAACTTTTTCTTTGGATTAGCTATTGGATGTCTTGGATGCATTTTGATATTTGGAGATGAAATTCGATTTATTTTTTAGCTATCTCTTGAATTGTGGATGGATATATCATATTGTTATCTTCTAAGTGCCTCTTGTTGAAGTTTCAAACTTGAAAAATGTCTAATGTATGGAATTGTTCCAACTAGATTAATGTTGTATTGTGCCTTAATTGTTGAATGTTTATTTTGAAAGCCATTTGGTTGCCAATTGCACATGTTGCTCATAGCATGACACGTGATGAATGTTCCTAGTGGATGAAATTTTGTTTTTCCTCCATAAAACTCCATAAATTTTGAGTGGGTAATTGTTGAGGTTTGGTATCTAGGGCATCAATTCTTGACGTCCTAGGACAATTATGGCAAATATGAAGCATTTATCACTCCATAAGCCCAAAGGAGAAGGCACTGGTCCAAACCATTTCGTGATCACATCCTTCTTTCTCCATATTTTCTTCTCCTGAAACATTGGTCCCCTCTTCTTCGACGGCTAACTTAGGGCATCGAGCTAAATTCTCTAGAGTGGAAGGGTGGATTTCGAGATCATAGACTTCAAGCTTAGGGTCTTCACACAAGTCCTCAATGTTCGACAAGCATCCCTGTGTTTTCATCCATAGAAACTCTTGCCCCGAGTGTGCCCTAGAAGGGAAACCCTAGTTTTCATTCCCTTGACTTGGGGACTTCTTCGAGGGTTGTATGAGCTTTTTGTTCATTGGAACAAATCATAAGAAGCCCTTTCTTCTCCTTGCCTTGACCTTGGGAGTACCTTTAACCATGATAATTCACAAAAACCTAGATCTTGTGCAAGTTTCTTCTAGGTATCTAATAGGGAACGAAAACCCTATTAAAGTGCTATACCATCACATAAAGCTTCCCTTAAGAAGTCCTACCTCATCACATATTACCTCAAACCCTAGACCATCAATTAAAGGTGATTGTTTATCTACCAGGAATCCTCCCATTGGTGAAGGTCCGTAAAGAGCAAGGGATACTTGTTGTGGTGACAGTGGGACATTGTCCCATTATTATCTCTTAGTCTAGCTCTTTGACCCTTAGGATTTCCGTACTAAAGGCCCGCTAGATTGTGTGGTAACGCAACCTACAACATTAAAGTAAATGGCTTGCCACATACAAGGAGGCAATAACAATAGAAAATATTAATGAAGGTTGAGAAGCGAGTGAAGGTGAGAAGAGGAGAAGGAAGGAGAGGCGGAAAAAGTAGGGATGAATGAGTGGAGGAAAGAGAGATCAAAGTTACTGAAGCCAAGACCAAAAAATTGAACCAAATACACAAAAGGGGAAGACAATAAAGATGAACAACTGAAGCTAAGAAGTAAGAGGTCGCAACACTAGTTGAGATAACAAATGAAAGAGGTGAGAATTGACAACTCTGGACCACAAATAGTGAAGGAAAGAAGAAAAATTCGGCAATGCTAGTGTTGAATTGGGGAATGCAATAAATGAGTGGAAGCAACCATTGGAGCAATGGTTGAAGATACGATCCCATAGCTACAGTCTACAGGATGCAACCACCAAGACCAAAGTCCATAATAGGAAATGGAGAGGCATGGTGATTGGTCCCATCTAGGGACAGGCCATCTCAGGTGGGGCCCTACCTAAGAAGACAACCGAGAGAGGCCCATTAGAGGTGATGTAACCTAGGAAAGGGGAAATAAATGAAATAAAAAGAGAGGATATAGGAGGACTTCCCAAAGTTGATTAAGAAGTAAAGAAGTATAAAGGAGAAAGGGTTCATGGGTACAACTATGAATGGGGTTGTTATTGCATGAAAGAGTCGACCTACCCCAGGTACCAATGTAGGAGAATAGAGGTATGTTTGGTCATTTTCGGGGACGCCACAGGTCTGTATGAATTAAAGTGATAAAGAGAGGTCAAGATGTTTAGGTCTGTGGTAGAGCTGTAAAAGAGGTTGACGTACGTGGAAATAAGTTGTTGTTAGGCGATGAAAGGGTTGTTCAAGGTTTTGAACAATAGTCTTTGTGCCCTAGTTAGTCCTTTCCCTATGGTACACTGCCCTTCAGAGTCTGCTCAGAAGTATAATAAGTTCCACTCTAGTTTTTTGTCCATGGGAGAGAGGAAAGAGACCAAAGAAGGAGACATATGGATTGTGATTTGGGCCGCAAATTCTGGGTGTATTGCACAAAGATTCTATGCATATGTCTCTCCTGAAGTGGACCACATCCAAGCTCAGGTAGTTGTCCAGAATTGAGAGTTTATGCGCATAGTATAGGGAAAATACAATGAAGGAAAATAGGATTAACGTGGAGCAAATTAATTGGAAGGGAGAGTTTCTCTAGAGTGGTTGGATAAGATTGTCCTAAAGGCCTTAGGAACACAAATTTGAGATGCCCTAGTACTATCAACAAGAAGCAGAAGTGTGACATTTAAGAGGGTTGTTTTGTGGAGCCCTAGTACAATAATAAATGTGCAAGCATGGTACTATTAATAGGGCAGTCTAATGGAGCCCTAGAAGACCTCATGTACAATGTTCAATGGAGGAGCTAATGAACTATTAGGAGGAAGATTTGTGAGCCCTAGTTCAATGGGTTACAAGAGGGAAAACACATTCATAATAGGGCATATTGTAAAGACCCTAAGAACTTTATCCTTTGGAGCGTTAGAGGACATTTTTAGTGGGAAGATCACAGAGCCAACGTTTAGTCATCTTGGAGAAGCCAAGAGTGGTTGATAGTAGCAAATTGGCGATTGGAAAGGCAAGCAGTTTGATGTTACAGAAGTTGCAGTGATCAGTAAAAGAGCAGGTAAAGTACCTACTAAATGTGTTCAAGGTACGTGGATTGAAAGGATCGTTATGATCAAGTAGGTCAAGTGTACTTTGTTCAGGGAAAGATTGGTGGTCATAGTTGTTGACACCAAGCCCTAGTTGTTTCTTGTACTAGGGTTCTATGTAAGGGCCATGATCCATCATATGGGAGCCCTAAGATTGTTGTATTAAAGTTTGTATATAACAAGTTGTGGTCTAAAAAATTGTCTTGTGTACAACTTGATTCATTGTTATTTCTTATTCCATTGTGCAAAGTGCTTTTGTTGTGGCATTGGAGTGTGTTTTTTTATTGTGATATTAGACTCAAACCTGATTCTTAAGTGTCATGCAAAACTCAACAAGTTGTCCACGTTATACTAGCCGTTGGAAATGTCCAATCCATCATTCAAGTAACGTTGTGCAAGAAAAGTGGAAAGTTTGAATTCCTAAGCACTCAAGATACTTTTTCAAACAATTCAACCCATTCTTTGATGGAACATTGTATGCTTAGGTCAATTCGGTCCTCCTTTTGTCAAATTCATCCTCTAATTGGTGGGACATCTCACTTCATTTGAAGGATTTATGTAATGCGATGACAAAAATTGTAATTTTACTTAGTCTCCAACCCTATTGCGTATGAAAGGTCACTTATCTTTTGAAGCAAAAGGAGGAAATGTGTTGAGAGCCTCGTCTATAAATAGAGAGCTCTCTCTCCTTTGGAAATCATTGTGAATTGTTGAGATCATTTTGTCATAATGTGAAATATCTGGTGTTCATCTTGAAGTTTATCTTTCTTGGTTGATTTCAAATATTCCTAACAAAATTTGCGAATAACTAAAGAATACTACACAGACTAACTAGATTGATCAATTTGAAGAGAAACTTTGTCAATTGTAAAGGGATGTCCAGGGTTTTATTCGCACATCTCTCTTGTTGGTGTAAGGAAGAGTTTCTCTCTCTTTGTTGGGCCATGCCCTAGTGCTCCCCACCAAGGGTTTCAATTTATTTTGCATCATAGTGTAGCTAATGGTTGACGGCTTTCCCCCAAGTAGGATCCTTTCTAGTAGTGCTTGATTTCAAAACTTTTTCTTGATTATCCTTGAGGTGATTTAACTTCTATTGTTCCTACTATAGCCATAAACCACAAGATTGGACTAACCAACTTAAGATGAGCACCAATTTGAACACATAGCCCTAGTGGAAATAAAGCACACTCCTCATCTCTTTTTACTAAATTCTGCAATTGCCCTTAATTTTTATTATTTAAAAATCCTTAAGAATAGAAAAAATACATAAAAAATAAATTATAGAAAAAGATGTGGAAGGGTTTTGAAGGAGATTTTAGAAATCTGATTTTATTAGATATCATTTTGGGATTCATCTGCGTTAAGTAAGTCATTCACGTATGACCATTTCCATGAGAGGTATGTAAGAACCCGATTCCTATTATTAGAGCCTTAATCTATTATACACTAACAGATCTATTTTACTGTTGATTTGCAAGTAATAAAAGGAGCTTGCTGACCTTCTCACAAAGTTTTAAACATTTAACATCTTATCATTTTATCATAAGCAACATAAATTAAGATGAGCATTCCATTGATATCAACTTAACAAGAGTAGTTCATGGAAAAATACCTGTTCCGGCGATTGATGATGATACCTTTGTCGTATAGCTCCAGCTGAACGCTCCTTCTCACCGACCCAACCGGATTTACCTCCCAGCCAACTAGGAAACAAATTCCTAGCCTAGGAAACCTCCACAGGTTCCCTGGCCCTCCATGCCCAAGTCCAACCAGATATAGTGTGTCCTCAAGAAGAATGTGCAAAACCAGATAACAATAATTTCCTCCTCTCAAACCCAAGAAACCTCCATAGGTTTCCAAGGTCTCCCCAAAATCATAACAAGTCCAAAACAATCACAACCAACCCCCACAATCATAAGCAAAACCTCCCCAAAACTCCCCCTTTTCTCCCTTCCCCTTTCCCTTTTATACCCTCCTTCCCTTCTCCATCTCAACCACCTCTCATTAATGTCATTCACTTCTCATCCATCCCTATAGTTGACTTCTCTTCTCCCAAGTAAGCTAGGAGTACATTTGGAAATGTGAGATGAATATAAAATTGAGAATTTAATGGGAAGGATCATGTCTTCTCCCAAGTAAATCTGAAAGGTACATTTGGGAATGTGAAAACAATATATATATATATATTGATGATAAGATGGAGAGGACTATGTCTTCTCCCAAGTAAATGTGAAGGTACATTGGGGAATGTGAGATGTAATTACATGGTGAGGACCATGTATTCTCCTTAAT
>APFE030142445.1:0-16952 GCA_000404065.3 Pinus taeda
AGAGAGAGAGAGAGGGAGGGAGGGAGAGGGAGAGGGATAGACGGGGAGGAGGAGGGAGAGAGGAATATGGGGGAGAGAGTGGGAGATGGTGTGGTGGAGTGAGAGTGGAAGAGGGGGAAGGGGAGAGGTATAGGCGGAGAGAGAGACGAGGAGATGGATATACAGAGGGATAAAGGGAGAGAGAGAGAAAAAGAGAGAGAGGGAGAGGAAGAGGGGAAGGGAGAGGTGGAGGGAGAGGGAGAGTGATAGTGGGGGAGAGAGAGGGTTAGAGAGAAAGAGCGGCAAAGAGGGGGGAGAGGGAGAGGGAGAGTGGGAGAGTGGGATAGAGGGGGAAGGGAAGAGAGAGAAATTGAGAGAGGTATGGAGGGAGAGGGAGAGAGAAGAGAGGGGAGGGGGAGTGAGAGAGAGACGAAGGGAGGGGGGAGAGAGAGATTGGGAGGGGAAAGGGAGAGATAGAGGGGGGGAAGGAGTAGGAGAGGGAGAGAATGATAGGGTGAGTGGGAGCAAGAGTAGGAGAGAGCACTATAGGGAGAGAGAGAGAGAGAGAGAGAGAGAGAGAGAGATAGAGAGAGGGAAAGAGAGCGTGAGAGGGGGAGGTGGAGAGAGAGAGAGAGAGAGAAAGAGAGAGAGACAGAGAGAGAGAGAGGATTTAACATGATAATATCATAGAAAATAACCCACATTCCATCATAAGGGTACAACACCATTATCCTTACATTGAAAAATTCTAGTAATAAATACAAAATAAAATAAAATATTGAGTTTTGTATCCAATGCAACACCTTTCCTAAACCATAATGCCACCATGTAACATTGAAATACATCACTTAAGTCCTAATTCCAATAGGAATTTCCTTGTGTATTTCCAATTTCATGACCTAAAAAAGGCTATTCCTGACTCAAAAGAAGATCCCTCATTTATTCTCTTTGTTTTCCAATATATGAAACAAAAATTAACCCATAGTAACATATAAATTTGCTATTAAGAAATTCTCCTTCAATCAACCCTAGTTTCGAAAATTATGAAAAGCTACTCACTATTATGAACTGCCACATCATCCTATCTCTAAATAAATTCAAAACATTATTATGCCTAAAAAATCACAAATGATAGTAAAATCCAAATTGAATATATCTCACAAAATGACATTCCCTAATAATTTTCAACTTATAAAAAATAATTTTCTTCTCTCTCCTACAAACTCAATTACATAAAACCACTTTAATGTAAATCCTAGTCTTTAAATTTCTTAGATAAATAGAATACTTTTAAAATATATACCTCTATACCCAATTTAATTTCCAATATGCATATTAATATATTATTTGAAATGTTAATATTAATACCATAGTGTTAATTGCATGAGCAATAATCATTACAATGTTATCTATTATAATTCAGATCGGATTACATCGATTCTTTTTAACTCTTTAGCATTAATAACCTTGATATTTTAAAATTTCCATAAACACATTGCAATTTATACTATAAAATAAATAGTTAATGAATAATCTTAAACTTACTCATACTTATATCAAATTCTTTGTTCACTTAAAATAAAACAAATATAAATTTATTTTACTTTTTACATGAAAATTTGTCATAGCAATTTTTTTTAAATAACTTAAAATCTCTCTAAAATTATATGTAATTTAACCAATAATATATACTTTATTTTAGATATTCAATATTCTCATTTATTTTTAGACATGAATTTTATTTCCATATATAAAATCCAGAATCTTATTATTATTTATTACTTTAACAATAGTAAACACATGACACTTATAAATACTGAAGGCATAGAGTCATACATCTTATAATGGGTAGACTTGATTGGCTATGAAACTTGAATGAACTAGAGATGAAGATTTATCATGTGTGGCTAAATTTTCCTTAGATTAATGCCTCCCACCATGTGCCACAACTTGAGATAAAAGTCACACTCCAAACAAGAGAGAAAATTGAGTAAAAAACAAAGGTATATCCATTTCAAGGCACAAAAATATTAAATCCTCCTTTTTCACTGCTTATAGGTTTATTAATCCAATTATGCCACATGTTTCACATCATGGTTCATGGCCCATTGTAATTGAAATAAAAATATGCTTGTAGTATGTATGTCTCCCTAAGGTTACTCAATTTGTTAAGAATACATATTTTTGATCACTCTATCAATTTGTATATTTTGAATTATATGTCCCAAAAATTCATTCTCAATAGTTCTCTACATTCTTTTTTTCGTAATAAAAAATGTCTTATATTTTTCTATTCATATTAAATCATAGACACATTATATTTCTCATTTTAGTTGGATACATTATAGTTCCATTTTACCATGATCATGATATCAACTTCATGTGAAACACTGGTAACCTACTAGTCTTGGTTTGAGGAGAAAAATTACAAAAGAATTAACAGTATATTAAGAAAACTGACAAATCCTATGTGAGGTCCAAGGATCCTTGCTACAATGGTGGGTCCTTTTTGGTTGTTTAAAATGATCAAAATTTCCTTCTATCTTGCCATTAATTAATATTATATTTCAATAACATTCTCACTTTTCTTCAACTTCTTTTTCCTTCTTTTTTTTTTGGCAGGGGCTCTCTATTGAGAAACATTCAAATTTCAAGGGACGGTCTTAATTTCAAATGAAAGAGAATCTATTCATCTAACCCATTATAGATGAAAGGTTATAAAAAGTATTATACTTCTATTGACAGGTGTATATTAAATAAACCCTTTATAAAATGAATGTCAAAATGAAACAGTGTCCTAAACTTTTAAAATCTAAAAAATTTAAACAGTGGGTACATTAAAACACTATAAAATATCAATAGAACTTAGTAAATAAGAAAATATTTTTCTCAAATTCCATTAAAAAAATCTAAGCATACGTTTCTTCTATTCATTCAATGACCTTCAAAAGTATTTGGACTTGCATCATTGAAAATATAAATCTATTTGTCTAATGAAAAAAGATTTCTAGTTTTCATTTATTTCCATACATCATAAATAGCATTCCAATATATACCTCATTTAGAGCATGAGGAGCACTAAGAGACAAAACATTAACATCTCTAGTGCCTAATGAAAGTCTTGGTCCACCATTTCTTTTATCCTATTTAAATTTGAGAAGCCTCTTTTACACACTATTGTGTTTGCTAGGACAACGAGAATAACTTTCAATAATTGCATCAAATATGGAAATCCTTGAAACCATTGAGGTTAACCTCCACATAGATCCCATTCCCCATACATATGTTTTCATGCATATGATTTAGAAATAATACAAATAAATTCATCCATTTCACCTAAACTTCTAGTAGTATCTACAATAGGTGATTCCCCAACACTAAGTTTTTGACATAAACATTTCAACCATCTATTTTTTTATAGTATTTATCATTCACTTAATAATAATGCCAATCACTCAAAAACTTAGCAACATTAAATACATGTAAATATGTGAATCTCCTATCTAAAGATTCAATCACCTTTATAACAAAAAAAATTCACAAAAGAATAGAATCATCTAGTGTCCCCAATATTTTAAATGATCACATTAGCTATTTGAAATTTTCATTTATTTTAGTTGATTTCCAAAGCCATGAATAAACTTTGTTCGCAAATTTGTTAGTATATTGTAACTCAAGAAAATGAGATGAAACATAATTTGTCGTTAATGCTCCCATATGAGCTATGCAATGGATATCTAATAAATGAGGAACATATTAATGAACCTTTGAAGATAAACATTTATGAATACCCCTTATGGAAGATGCACCATTTAAACCAAATACAAACTAACTTCATCAAATATAGGTCCATTTATGCTAAAAGAGTTCCCATTGCATCATATATACACAGAGTTGTTTTATCCTTTATGTGAAGGAAACATATAAAATTTGTTACACATTGACCTCTTCCTTCGTTTGTCAAATATGTGATATAAATAATCAAATGGTGTTCCATAGTTCGATTAATGCTTTCACCAACTATAATAGAGTAAAATTTGTTGAGTAAAATATCCACTTTTAGTTTGTTCCAATACACTTCTTTAGCAACTTGAAGAAACTCTATTCCTGATGATCTATCTATGTATGCAAAATATTCATTTATTAGAGGCATGCGTGGAGGGAATTTATACAACAAAATCTACACTATATGATTCATCATGTTCATGTAGATGAACATCAACTTCATTTTCAAGATTACATGGTCGATTAGATTATTGTGCGAGACTAAATGCAACAAGAGTTGACAATTGTTTTTATCCTTCTTAGGGCAGCCGATAGGAGACGTTTTTCAAGATTTACATAAATACATAAATTAGAAATAAATTGAGTAACTAAATACATAAATTAGAAATAAATAACATATCTATTGGTGAAAGAAATAAAACAACTTTATATTAAAACATAACAATTATAACTTTTTTAATATAATAGATTATTTATTGGAGAATATTATATATGAATAAAACTTTTGATTTTCTTTTTTTATTAAATTTAGGATTACAAAGATTTTATCCTTTTCGAAGTATTTTTTTGTTTTACATTTACCTCTCACGAAGAGAAAAATACAAAATACTTAACCCATTAAGCTAGGACAAAGTTCTAGCCCAATATTGTTTTCTGCTAAAAGAAGGTATAAGCTCTTCTATGTTTTAGAAGCCTGGCATGTATGCTTGTTTGTTCAATGAGCTTTGTTCCTTTTTGAAAATGTTAATAAAACAAAAAAATTCAAAAAATAACATTCAAAGCTAATAATGTCACTTTGAGTTATTACTTTGTTATGTATGCAACAAACACATCAAAGAAGTGTACCTCCATTCACATGGAGTCACGTGTAGCCAACAAGTTCAGATGTAGTGGAAAGACAAGATTTCAAATGAAAATAAATTAGTTTCCCTTTGAATGACTTATTTTTAGTATTTCATATCACTCGAAGGGAAACTCACATATAGAAATGTACACTCTTACCAAAAAAATTCATAGATATTTTTATATACAACACACTTATGTTAAAGTAAAAGAAGAGTGAAATTCTTCCAATATTTATAGATATATAAACATGGATTGAACCATTAGTGCACACAAACCATTTTATTCCAATAAATTAAATTAATTAGGTTGTGTATATGATGAGTAACTAAAATATGCAAGAAACTAAAAAAAAAATTAGACCAGAACCAGGTTCCTGAAGAGGGGATTGATTCTTGGAAATTCCTATAGGGAACTTACAAGAATGAATTTAATATCGATCCAAATGTCACATTAAAACAAAGTTTGGACTAGAACTGGGCTCTTGAATATGGGTTTGATTATTATAATTTCTTGCAGGGAACTTATAAGAATGACTTGAACGTCGAGCCAAATGATAACATTGTTACTGCAAGTAGAGCTATTGCTATTATAATATTAATTTTGTTATTCGTTAATAAGTCCCTCCATGCACTAGAAATTGGAGATATGCCAAGGAATTGTTATGGTGTCCTTCTGCTCAAATCCATATTCCTTTTCAACCTAGTTTAGGAGTTTCTCAAACAGAGGATGGTTTATATGCACAGTTGGTACTACAAAACGTTCTTGTTGCTCTCCATTCCATTGTTCTTCTTAATATGCTCCATTGCTTGTTTTAGAAGTTGTCACTACTACTAGGGCTACACGGCGGGGGAATCAAATGTCTTTGCCTATTTTTATTCATTTTGAAATTTTGTATGTTAATTTAGCCTATGAAACATTGTTTTCATAATATAAAGCATCATTGTCTAAGGTCACTGCAAGTTTTTCATGTCATAGATGGTCCTTAAATACAAAATCAAATTTGAGAGAGTGTAAGTCCATGAGAGGGTTATAAGGTCATTTTTCATGTAGAGCCATTAAGGGTTCAAGGGGTATTATTTCATGGGGTTTCCATTTATCATCAGTCAAAACCATAACAATCAAGTTTCATATGTTAAATTTTTATAAATCTGTTGGTGGTCTCCATCATGTCCCTATTACATCATTCATAATTCATCACTCACAATTGACCATTTATAATTCGTAATTCCCTTCCATATACGCCTTCCATTCATAACTCACCTTCATAGAGTCTGTTCATTTACATTTACTGTGATATTCACCCTCCCCCTCAACTCACCTCTCATCATCATTGCCATTACATCCCCCTAATCCATGATGGGACACTTATTCCAAGTTGATTGTTGGGCAAACGCATAGTGATGGGGATCACTTGTGGTTGTTTAATGGTTAAGGAAATTGGAAAGGAAAATGGGATTTTAGACATATTGATTTATGAAAATAATGGAAATTAAGAGAAAAGGGAGGTGAAAGGCCACAAGTTGCATGGGAGGATGAAAATGAAGGAAAATAATAGAAAATGAAGAAAATAAAGGCCTCATTCTTAAAAAGGCTTATGAGGATCAATTGGTAACCTTTTGTCACTTCAGTTTTGGAGCTCTCTCATTTCTCTCTCTCTCTCTCTCTCTCACACACACACACACACACACACACACACACACACATACTCTTGCATACTTAGAGTTTTCTTGGAGCACTCTTCGAGGGTGTGGAATAGTTGAGTTTGGAGAAAGAAGGCAAAGGAAGAGAAAGAAAGCGCAAGATGACATTAGGATAAACACCTACAACAACGTTTATTGTCGGTACTAAGATTCATGTATGTTCTCCTCACTAGTTTTGACATGCATGGCATATGCATGTGGACTTTTGGTCATGATTTGTCATTGTCATGGAGGATTTCGTGGATTGACAGTGGATTTAATAGCCTTTGCATTTATTGGATAGCCATGGAGATTGTGGGTTTATTTCCTTGTTTTGTTTTGGTTAGATCTAATGTTTCCTTAGCTTGGGTTGAGTTATTAGTTCCTGGAAGCCCTAGTTGGACAAGTGCTCTAGAAGCCATGGTTGGACAAATTCTCTAGAAGCCCTGTAACGGCTTGGGTTGAGTTACTAGTCTTGGAATCCTTGGTTGGAAAAAATAGCTAGAAGCCCTTGGTGGTTTGAGTTACTAGTACTTGAAGCCTTGGTTGGACAAACACTCTAGAAGCTCGACGACAACTCTAGATTCAGATACTACTCTTCAAATCCTTGGTTGGAACAAATGCTCTAGAAGCCCTGGAAGGCTTGGATGGAGACCAATGTGATGATGGTTTTGTGATGTTCGACACTGAGGTGGAATCACTATTTGATGCATTTTGGTGGATGGCCTCTAGAAGCCATGGACAATTTTAGATTGATGTGTTATATGAGATCCCACATTCATCCTTGGAATATGGCATGAGGGTGAATGGTTGAAGAGAGATTTGGCTCAGCCATTCTATGGTAAGGTGGAAAATGGAAATCCCATCCCTGGTTTGGATTTTGCATCATCAATAAGAGGTTATTTCCCCTTGTATTTATATTAGTATTATATTGGTTTATATGTGGATCATATGGTTTTGATTTCATTGGTATTTTTGTTGTTATTCTATTGGTTATATATATGTTTTATGACAGTAGTTATTTATGGCTCTCGTCATGGTTTTAGTTGTAAATGAATGAAAAATGTATCTATGACCTAATGGATGAAATGAAAGTTGATGTGTTGAGGCATTAATGCTTCTTAGGAATTCTCATCTATGTATGACACCCATATGCTCAGATATCTTATTTACACTTGTAGATAACATATTCGTGATATGTTTGATGAAATTCCTGTCATGGCTAGTAGGGGTCCATTCAAGGTCTTTTTCAAGTGATTTAATTTATACTGTCTTTTGCTTGTTATTTTACTGTTTTGAGGATTTCATTCAATTCTAGGCTCTGGGACTGAAGATATTGGCTCAAATCCCAAGGACACTGGCACAACATTGTTCAAAAAAGTCCCTGGACGCTAGCTTGCAAGCCTGTTAGAGCTTCCAAAGGGCCCTAGATGATGGCATGCCCATATCATGAGAGCGTCTAGAGGTGAAGTGGTCCAAAATATTAGTGGGACAAAGAGGCTGCTTGGCAGAAAGGTGGGATTGGTTCTTGATGTTGTGTTTGGAGCATGATTGTTCAGAGGTCTTTGTTTCAGCTGGATGTATACCTCAGGACGTTTGTACACCCCTCCACGCGGGGGGGTGCGAGGGGGACTTGTCCCCCCCACAGGGGTCTGGGGGGGCCGATCCCCCCCGGCTGGGGGGTCCGGGGGCCAGCGGTGCCCCAGCGGGGGCTCGGGGGCAGTGCCCCCGAAGCTAAAAACATATGTAAATTTTCCTTGTAAAAGTATAGTAATTTCTAGTCAATCTGCGCCATTCATTAGGCGGATGATCTGACGGTAGAACTTATGTTTAGTTTAGGGTTTTTTGCCCTAGAAGGCAACCCCTCTCTTTGTATGAGGGCATTATATTTGAGGCTGTGATAGATGTGTATTCTAGATGTGTGAGTGGAAAACAGAGAGGTGAGACTGTAAGAGAAAACAGAGGATATTACAGCGGATTTGTTGTAGGTTGTGTCTCTTCATTTTGCTATATAATAGAATGGAAGGACTGGCTGTTCGGGCTGGACGTAGCCCAAACTGGGTGAACCACGTATATCTGTGTCTCTCTTGTTTTATGCATTTTCTGTGTTTATATTTCTACAATATTCTATGTGTTCCATTGCTCTGTAATATATAATTTTCTAACAACTGGTATCAGAGACGAAGGACTATTTGGTTGATAAACTCATGGGAAAGAAGGGTTACTTGTTTGAGTGGGAGCAATGGTGGAAGATGGTAAGTTTAGTGTCGAGAAATTTAACAGCCAAAACTTCTCATTGTGGAAGATGCAGATGGAAGATTATTTGTATCAGAAAGATCTATACCTACGATTGGGGGGAAAAGCAAAAAATTTGATGGATATGGAAGATGAAGAATGGAACCTTCTCGATAGAAAGGCACTCAGAACAGTACGGTTGTGCCTCGCAGCGTCGGTCGCCTTCAACATTTCAAAGGAAACAACGACAGAGGGTTTGATTAAGGCATTGGAGAAACTATATGAAAAACCCTCGGCCTCAAACAAGGTATTTCTTAAGAAACGGTTATTTAATATGAAAATGTCAGAAGGTGGATCTATTGCAGACCATTTAAATTATTTTAATACTGTTACAAGTTAGTTATGTTCTATAGGGGTAAACTTTGATGATGAAGTTAGAGCTCTGTTATTCTTGTGCTCATTGCCAGAAAGTTGAAATGGTTTAGTAATGGCCATTAGTAACTCTGTTTCTGGATCTAGTACTTTAAAGTTTGATGATGTTGTCTGTGCTATCCTTAGCGAGGAAATGCAACAGAAAAGCTTCGGTGAGACATCGGGTAATGCTTTGAGTGCAGAGTCTAGGGGAAGAAAAATGGAAAGAGGAAAGAGCTTAGGATATCGCAATAAATCAAGGAAACTTGGCAGATCCAAGTCCAGATCAGGGATAGTGTGCTAGAAATGCGGAAAGAAAGGACACCTAAAGAAAGATTGTAGATCTTGGAAGGGAAAAGAAGGAGATGCACAACAAGAAAATAATCATGAGGCAAATGTGACAGGTGAGGTGTTACAAGATGCTTTGATTCTTTCTTTCAAAAATATTGCAGATTCTTGGGTGGTAGATTCAGGGGCCTCATTCCATGCACACCTGATAAGAAATATTTTCATGACTATGTTCAAGGAGATTTTGGACAAGTCCATTTGGGTGATGATAAACCCTGTAAAATTGTTGGAATGGGTAAGGTTCTTGTAAAACAGTAGAATGGAAACTAATGGCTACTAAAGGAGGTAAGGCACGTTCCAGATCTGAAGAAAAATCCGATTTCAACAGGGCAGTCAGGCAGTGAAACTTGTGTGGAAACTTTACAAATAAAGCTTGGAAGGTCACCAAAGGAGCCCTGGTAATAGCAAAAGCCGAAAAGGTTGGTGCATTGTATTTATGCAATAGTATTTCTAACTCTATTAATGCTTTAACTTCCAAAGGAGAAGATGTAGCATTATGGCATCATAGGCTCGGACACATGAGTGAGAAAGGGATGAAGATTCTTCACTCAAGGAATTTGTTGCGGGGTTTGAAGAATGTTGATTTGGACTTCTGTGAGAATTGCATTTATGGAAAACAGAAGAGAGTCAGATTTCTGAGAGTTGGGAAAGAAAAGAAGAGTGAAAAATTAGAGCTTGTGCATACAGATGTATGGGAACCTGCTCAGGTATCATCTCTCGGTGGCTCCCGTTATTATGTTACTTTTATTGATGATGCAACTAGAAAAACTTGGATTTATTGTATTAAGAATAAATTAGATGCATTTGATACTTTCAAGAAATGGAAAGCTTTGGTTGAGATTGAGACAGGAAAGAAATTAAAGTGTCTCAAATCAGACAATGGAGGTGAATATTGCAGCAAAGAGTTTGATAGGTATTGTTCAGAGCATGGAATTTGCAGAGAGAAGATAGTTCTAAGAACACCAAAAGAAAATGGCGTGTCAGAAAGGATGAATAGAAAAATCATGGAGCGTGCAAGGTGCATGAGATTGCATGCAAGATTTCCTTTACAATTTTCGGCAGATGCTGTAGATACTATTGTTTATCTAATAAATAGAGGGCCTCCAAGTTCCTTGGATGGTGGTGTTCTAGAGGAAGCATGGACAGGTAAAAAGGTAAACTACTCCTTTTTAAAGCCTTTTGGTTATGAGGCCTTTGTCCATATTGATAAAGAAAATAGAACAAAGCTTGAGGCAAAGTCAAAGAAATGTACCTTTATTGGATATGGTGTTAATGATTTTGGTTATTGCTTATATGATTACGAAAATCACAAAATCATTAGGAGCAGACATGTAATATTCAATGAAAAGGTCTTGTATAAGAATCAGTTGCAGGAAAAGAAACAAGAAAAAGAAAACAAGGAATACGCAGTTCTTGATGAAATCACTAAAAAAGTAAAGGTGTCTGAAAATAATAATAATCAACAACCACAACAACAACAACCACCACAACAACAACAGGCACCCCAAACACCTGAAAGTGGTGTTAGAAGATCTACCAGGATAATTATACCCCCTGAACGATACTCTCCTTCATTATATTATCTATTGTTGACTGATTCTGGTGAACTTGAATTTTATGAAGAAGAAATGCAGGTTGAAAGTAGGAAGAAGTGGGAGGTAGCCAAGGAAGAAGAGATGGACTCCTTAATTCATAACCAGACTTCGGACTTAGTCAGGTTGCTTGCAGGAAAAACTACATTGAAGAATAAATGGGTTTACAGGATGAAGGAATAAGATGGAGGAAAACAAAGGTACAAAGCTAGACTTGAGGTGAAGGGGTTTGCACAGAAGAAAGGTATTGCTTTTGATGAAAAATTTTCTCCTGTTGTTAAAATGACTTCAATCAGAACTGTTTTAAGTCAAGTAACAGTTGAAGATTTGCATCTTGAGCAGTTAGATGTAAAGACAACCTTTCTCCATGGGGATTTGGAGGAAGAGATATATATGCAACAACCACAAGGATATGAGGTGAAAGGGAAGGAGAAACTAGTGTGCAGGTTGAAGAAGAGCTTGTATGGCTTAAAATAGGCTCTAAGGCAGTGGTATCTAAAATTTGACAAGTTTATGTCTAAACAAGGTTATACTAGATGTCACTCTGATCATTGTGTTTATCTGAAAAAGCAAAATGATGGAAACTATATTTTATTGTTATTGTATGTGGATGACATGCTTGTTGCAGGGTCTAACATGCAGAAAATAAATATGCTCAAAAGAATTCGCAAATTCATTTGCAATGAAGGATTTGGGCGCTGCAAAACAAATCCTTGGTATGAGAATAACTAGAGACAAGAAAATTCGTAAATTAACATTGTCTCAGAATGAGTACATACAAAAGGTGTTAAAAATATTTAATATGCAAAATGCAAAACCAGTTAGTACACCTTTTGCTAGCCATTTCAAACTTAGTAAGGAAATGTGCCCAAAAACCCAAGAAGACATGGATTATATGTCTAAAGTTCCATATGCATCAGCAATTGGAAGCTTAATGTACGCAATGGTTTGCACAAGGCCTGATATTGCACATGCAGCGGGAGTTGTAAGCAGGTACATGAACAATCCAGGAAAGGAACATTAGATGGCAATGAAATGGATACTCAGATATTTGAAAGGTACCACAAATCAAGCATTATGCTTTGGTGGTTCAAACATTGCTCTACAGGGATATGTTGATGCAGATATGGCAGGTGAGAGAGATAACATGAGGAGCACTACAGGATATGTATTTACTGTAGGTGGAACAACTGTCAGTTGGGTTTCAAAAATCCAAAGTGTTGTTGCACTTTCAACAACAGAAGCTGAGTATGTTGCTGCTACAGAGGCTAGTAAAGAAATGATTTGGTTACAAAGGCTTATGGCTGAATTGGGTAAGAAGCATGATAAGGGCACGTTATACAGGGATAGCCAAAGTGCCATTCATCTTGAAAAGAACTCAGCATTTCATTCTAGGACTAAACACATACAACTCAAGTACCATTTCATATGATCAGTGTTGGAAGATGGAGAGTTGAAGCTGGAAAAGATACACACTAGCCAAAATCCTGCAGATATGCTAACAAAAGTTGTAACCAGGGAGAAAATGAGAATATGCTCAGTTTCAACTAGTCTTCAAGGATGACGAAGAAGATGAGAAACAACCAGGTCCAAAGAGGAGTCATTGTCCAGCAAATGAAGCAGTGGTGGAGTTGCTACAATCATTCTCCAAGTGGGAGATTGTTGGGTGTGGAGCATGATTATTTAGAGGTCTTTCTTTTAGCCGGATGTATACCCTAGGAAGTTTGTACACCCCTCCATGTGGGGGGTGCGGGGGGACTTGTCCCCCCCATGGGGGTTTGGGGGCCAACTATTACCTGGAATAGTGTCCACTCGGATGCTGCTATTCCCACTAAGATTGGTGGCTATCTTAGAAACAAACAAGTAAAGTCTACTTTTGCTTTCCTTTATGAAAATAGATAGGAGTGGAACAAAGGAGACCAATCTTAGTCTTGTGCCCTATTTCCTCTCCTTCCTGATAGAGCCTTGCCGCTTCTGCTTTGTCTGCCCAGCTTCAAAGAGCACCTATGGAATCACAACAATATATTACTATCGAAGAACAAAGATCTATATTCATAAATAACACAGGACCAGATGTGTGTTAACCATACAAATGCATATATAATGAAACATACAAGAATATGGAGGAAAACTTGAATAACTTTATTAAGATGAAAAGTAGCAAGAGGATTACAACCATATGTTCTGACACAGCATCATCCTCCAGCAAGAAGGCCCTTCTTCACCTCAAGTAAAGCTTAGATCACCCAACACAATGAAATTACATCAGAAAACCAACAACACTTCTCTATAAGATACAAAATTCCAGCCTCTGGATCTTTGTGATGAGGGATCTATATATAGATGATTATAGGGAGGTGAGACATCTTCTATGGTCTTGATTAGTGTCCTCTCTCTAATAGTTCCTACTTCCACTTGGAGAGTGATGATCTCTTACTCATCCCTGGTCGAAAACAGAGAGGCAAGTGTCAGAGGGGAAGCTTCTAGAAGATTCCATGATCTTCCACCTCGCATTTTGTTCCTACCATTTGTCCATTCCTGACCATCGCACCCTATAGAGGAGACATTCAGTATGCATCACACCCTATATACTAGGAAGGTGATATGCATCGCACCCTCTGCACTAGGGTTTCAGTATGGTCCAATTTTGACCATTTATGAGCAACTTTTAGAGGAGAACTTCTGGGAGATGATGTAATCAGCTGACCTTATTCCTTTAGGCAGTGAAGCAACACTTTTAGGGACTTAGGAGCCCTCAGTTTATGGACATTTATGATTGGGGTTGAAGTTGCCCCAAAAATGTCTATAACAGTTTCCCCCTAAAGCATGAGGTCATTAATCTTTTTGATGTCGGGTGAAATGCTTTACTATGAGGATCCCAAAAAATTTTTTTCCGAGCTGGGAGGCGACCTGTAATAAGATACAATACAATACATTATTTTGACAACATTTTCTTCATGATCTAGCTGAGGCGGGCATTCCCATGCTCAGCTTTATAAATTCATTTTCATGTATATAGGACAGACAATCGTTTGTGTGGCAGACTGATGATTTGGACTCATCATCCTTTGATTTGGATGATCATCTATTTGGCAATGATGTACACTTGATGTCTTTATATTCCTGAATATATCGCAATCTCGATGGATGAAACTAGATCCAGGTCTTAAAAACTCATTCAATATTCACTTGGAGTACAAGTCGACCCATGTGAAAAATGTTCTAGATTCGAACATGGAAAGACATCGCCTGATTACCAGCCAATGATGTAAGCTGTTAACAGGCGCGAGAGGAATCACCAATAATGACAATGACCCTCAAGGTACTACAGTACAATTCACGTGGTGTGAAAAAGGACTTAGCGTCGAACACCACGTAAAATCTCTCGGTCGAAGGCCATTGATGTAAGCCTGTCGCCGACAGTGAGAAACTTGCCATTGAGGCATGCAAGCTTCAAAGTACTGAAAGGGTTGTTCCTAAGTCAACTTCTTGGATAATGAGCTGATGTCGACAAGAAGTGACCTGTTGCAGGAGGGCCTTAATGAATTCCACATCAATGAAACGGAATGAAGCAAATGATTTTGGAGGTGAAAATAATCTGACAATACAGGGTTCAGGGTGGCGGTCATGAAGGAATGGAGCATGAATGTATTGCAGTGGGTGAGACACAAGCAAATTGTCTGAATGAATTCTCTTGAACATATTGGTGACCCTGACGATGGATTGGTAGCGTTAACCCCAAATATGGATGGTATGATGGACCAATGGTGATGATTAGTGAACGAAACAACCCAACCCGGCTTGGATGCGGAAGGAAAGTGTCATGTTCAAGAGCGACTTGCTACCAATAAAGTTTCTTCAAGTTTCTTCCCAATTTTCCCCAGTCATTGCTGACCAGTACCTCTTTATTTTTGTCAAGCTTGAGGAGGATAACATATGCTTGTTCTATAATCCACCCTTCGGGTGAACCTATCACTATATTTTAGCGAGCCTAGTGACAGTGAAACTCGTTCTCCTCCATTTGGATGAGTTTGTCGCTATTAGGTTTTAACGAGTTTAACGACAAAGATAACTCGATCCCTTTAAATTTTAGAGAGTCTGAAAGAAACTGAAAGGAGACTCCAATGATTCTTTTTCGTCATATAATCCCTTAAGTCCGAAAAAGCATAAAATAATACAAAAGGAATGAATTTTCAATAGTTTTAACGAGCCGAACAAAATAAGCGCTCGATCTTTTTGTGTAATGATGCCTCAGGTCCAAAAAGATTAAAATCTAGAGGAGGGATAGCACTTCCGATGTCTTTAACGAGCCGGGGAGGCCAATCGCTCGGCAATATTTTCATATTTTACAAGTCAGGTGAAAAGAGCTTAAAGAAGACTCGTTTTCAAGGAACGAGTGATGGTTTCGGGTAGCAGCTGATTCCAGCTAAGATTTGGAATTTTCCAATCACGGCAGTGTCACAAGGATGGCTAATAGAATCACTCTTCGCAGATGTTCCTCGAAGGGGTAAACAATCATATCGGGGTGAATGATCGGCTAAAACCAGAGTGGAGGTGATGATGAGAACATGACCAAGGCTCAAAAGTTGGCGATAAGGCATTCAAAATGGTTATTTACCGGTTCATTTTTTAATGAGTTTAAACGCTGGGGGAAACATTTTCTCATGACTTATGTTTATTTTTTAACGAGCTTGAACTATCTGCTAAAACTGCTCGTGGGGGGTTTATTTTTTAACGAGCTTGAACCCTGCGGTAACACTGCTCGCGATAAGTTTACATGCCCCCAACATAATAATGCCAAACCGAGGTGCATGCCCCCCAAGCTTCATTGCATTCAACACGGTGGTTGGAATTACGGTTTACCTCCGAGATCTTTGAAAGACTCGACTTGGAAAGGGAGTCGTTTCATGTTTTAATGAGGTTGACACAGTAAAAGAACTATCCTCATGATTCCCTGTTTCATTCTTTAACGAGGTCGACACGAGATAAGAACCATCCTCAGAATCCATCGTATTTATAGTATTTTAAAGAAAATAAAAAACTGAAGGATGATTAAGGTCGCTGGAATAATCTTCGTGGTAATCTGAAAGATGGGAACGGTGGTGGTAATCTTCCCATGGTGCCCTGTCAATCATCATTGACTGAATAATTCCTTCGTCTGTAGAACTTACATGTGACGAAGGATCTGAAGGGGTACTATATTCCTTAAACCTATCTATCCAAATGATTTATGAGCGTTGATTTTGGTTTGCCCCCCAGGCCAAGAAAATTGATTGCTACAATATTTCTAAAATGGCGATGATCCATGCTGTCAAAATGTTCAAGAATCCTCTGAATCTAGAAGATACCATATTGTAGGTCCCACCATGGCCACTTCCGCCATATTATTTGGAGGTGGTAGGGAAAAAGTCCCCATCAATGTAGGGTCTTTTAGTAGACCCACCCCGATATTTTGAAGCGAATGAGGGCTTCCGTGGATCATCGGAATGCTTCCCGTAACTTGCGAATTGTTGGGTAGAAAAGTTTGTTGGTCGATGATTGTAATTCCTCCTTGGGAAGGAAATGTAATTTTCCTAAAGTAGGTCGACACAACGCTGCCATGACATATATCCAGGGTCTTCCCAGTAGGATGTTGTAATCAAGATTCTCGTCGATGACTTCAACATCGATTTCTACTGTTTTGCCTCCTAGTTCGACTTGCAAGTTACTTAGTATCCCATATGGGGGGTACGTTCGTCCATCAAATGCTTTTAATGTTGTTGATGATCATGACAAAGATGGAGACCCCAGAGTTTTCCAGAAACTCATCGACATGATACATGTTGATGCCCCCTCATCAATAATTGTTCTATGAACA
>APFE030142459.1:0-40050 GCA_000404065.3 Pinus taeda
ACCACCATTGTCAGTTCTTAAACACTTTATTGTTCTACCAGTGTTGTTTTCTACCAATGCTCTAAACTGCTTGAAAACTGAAAAAACATCAGACTTTCTTTTCAACATGTAGACCCAAACCTTCTTAGAAAAGTCATCAATGAATGATACAAAATAAGATGAACCACCATATGAAGTTGTAGGGGCTGGTCCCCAAACATCTGAATGGATATAATCAAGTATGCCTTTACTAGTATGTTTGCCTGTTTTAAACTTTTGTTTACTTTTTTTTCCAAACAGACAATGCTTACAGAAATCTAATTTTCAGACTTCAGATTTGGAAGTAACTTGTGATCAGCCAAAATTTTCAACCCTCTCTCACTCATATGCCCCAATCTTTGATGCCATAAGTGAATGGAGTTACTATCATGTTTAGACACAGTAGACACAAAATCTGACCCTGTACCTCCATCTAACTAAAATAGATTTCCTACTTTCCTAGCTTTCATAACTAGTAAGGTGCCTTTGTAAATTTTCATTACTCCACCTTGAATTACAGTTTTATACCCATTTGAATCAAGTGCTACTAATGAAATCAAATTTTTCCTTAAATCTAGTACATGCCTCACATCAGTTAATATTCTAGTTGTCCCATCAAACATTTGTAGTTGTATGCTCCCAATCCAAACAATATTACATGTTACATCATTACCCATGTACACAACTCCATCATTAATTGATTTATATTCCTTAAACCATTCTTTATGGATACACATGTGGTTAGATGCACCGGAATCTAACAACCAATGTTGACCATGATTTGACACATTAACTGACAATACTTCATCACTCATACCTGAACCAGATGCCGAACCTGTATCTGTCATATTCGCCTCCTTCTTCTCTGTCGAAGACTCTGCTTTTGAAGTTTGTTGCTGTCGCTTCCACAAGTTCTTTAAATGCCCTGATTTGCCACAAAACCAACACTTTAGCTTACTCTTCTTCCCTTTTGACTTTGAACGTGAGTCGCTTGGCTTCCTGGGACATCTTTCTTTCGAACAACCTCTAAGTAGCATAGCTTCTGATGTAGAGGTTTCGGAATGCGACTTCCTCCTTGTTTCTTCCGATAATAAGGATGCAACTACATCATCAAACTCAATAGTTTCTGATGAACTAAGACTTATAGAAGTAACAAAATGATCACATGACTCGGGCAACGAGCACAATAAAGTAATAGCTTTATCCTCGGATGGAATTTTTACTTCTATACTTTGTAATTGCACAAAAAGAGTATTAAAAGCATTTAAATGATCAACAATCGATGTACCTTCCTTCATTCGCAAACCGTACAACTGTCGCTTCAGGAGAATCCTATTGGTTAAGGATTTGGTCATGTACAGTTTCTCCAGTTTCGTCCACAAACCAGCAGCTGTTGTCTCCAACACAATATTAAACAGGACATCATCAGCTAGACACAGTCGAATAGCACTAATCGCTCTTTCATCCATCTCAGCCCATTCACTATCTATGATGTTGTAAGGCTATTTGGACTTGCCCAACAACGCCTTTGCCATGCCATGTTGGAGAAGCAAATCATGCATCTTCACCTTCGAGATCTCAAAATTATTCTTGCCATTAAACTTCTCAATTTCAAACCGGACACTTTGAGTTTTCGCCATTTGTATCAAAAAACACAATAATCTCCAAAACCAACGTTTAAATACCAACAATTTAAAAAACAAACTGCTGATGCCTTTGTTTTTACACAACCAAAAAAATACCTATGCCTTTGTTTTTACACAACAAAAAAATCTGCCTATGCTTTTGTTTTTATACAACAAATAAAAACTGACTTATTGCTGTGAAAAATTGCAGTATATAAACTGAGCATCCACTGAGAAATTACTCTGAAAATTACAGAAGCACTTTCGGTACTGAGCATCCACCAATGAATTACACCAATAAACCAATGTTTTATTTACGGTTTTGCCACAAATAGTTTCGCAGACACCAATATACCAATGTTTTATTTACAGTTTCGCAGACCTAAGTGCTTGCGTTATCTCACTGAATGGATGACACTTGAAAGAGCATTACATACTGTGTAACAATGAGATTATGGCTAGCCTATCATATTAGAGCGGGAGTCTAATTGGTGAGATGTGACAAAAGTACAGGGCCAGCATTCAACACGCGTTTTGTAAAAGTTGCAGGGTTGTCAGAGATAATTCCTACTCTGCGATTTTACAAAAAAACAAAAAAATGTGCTAGCATTTTATATGGTTGAACACCTTAATCATCGCCCACTCCCACGATCACCCATTATAATTAAGAATTACTGAGGCCCGCCGTTCTTCGAACAGTTCTTTCCCATTATGGTATACGCATCAACAATAATTAACAACACAGCAATTTTAAACTTGACGGTTCTGTGTGGATTCATAGGCCACCGGATACACTTTCCATTCGACAAAACAATTCATAATGAGATAGGTAACTCTACGTTGGTAATCACACCCTCTGTTTTATTACATAAAACACACCAGGTATATATCTTTCACAGCACATAACACTTTACGCACCAGAGATACATACCGTATAGCGCAGCACCTCCTTTCGTTAGCGCAACACCTCCTCTCGTTAGCGCAGCAATCAGGTAATCCAGTGCTAATCCACAATAGTTACGTAGGACAGTAGTGCGCACAATGCACCAGCAACCTCTAACATGCCTTTGCGCTCCACCTCCACCATGTGATCCACCTCCAACTGCTCTGATACCACTTGTTGGAGATCAGATGCACAGTGGAAATTAAAAAACAAATACACAGCAGACTTAATCATGCACAAAAAACACAACTTTTAACGTGGTTCACCCAACCAAACTGAGCTATGTCCACACAACATAGGCATTGGCAATTTATTAATCAAAACAGGTGATTACATCAAGAAATCCTCACAAAACTCTCACACACTCTTAGCCAACATCCGAATGATTGTCTATTATATAGCATAGAGAATCTAACAGCCTCATTAACTCACTCACATCAAATATAGGAGGCATTAACTCCCTCCCAACAAACTGGAGTTAATCTAGGACCTGAATTTCTATTGTTGTCATCAGCTGAGATTTTTCCTATCTTATTCCAAACAGAAAATCTCAACATGTATTATGTAATTAATTTTCATAGACTCGCTTGGATACATCCACTTGAGGAGGCCTCCAAACCTTCGCTTTGCATCAAATATTTTCCAAAATTAGTACTTTATTTCTTATATAAATAATCCAGGGGGAAGTATTGGGTCTTGATGAATTCGTAAGTTTAATTTCAAGTGTATTATGTAATTAATTTTCTTAGACTCGCTTGGATAGATCCACTTGAGGAGGCCTCCAAACCTTCTATTTGCATCAAATATTTTACAAAATTAGTACTCTATTCCTTATATAAATAATCCATGGGGAAGTATTGGGTCTTGATGAATTCATAAGTTTAATTTCAAGTGTATTTTGTAATTAATTTTCTTAGACTCGCTTTGATATCTCCACTTGAGGAGGCCTCCAAACCTTCACTTTGCATCAAATATTTTACAAAATTAGTACTTTATTCCTTATATAAATAATCCATTGAGAGTATTGAGCCCGGATGAATTCATAATAAATTAATGGGATATGGGAAAATCGAATTTGTCCATTGAATTTTAAGGTACCATTCTCCAAAAAGTAACCTTCATTGTCACATTTCTCATCCTTCTTGTTATGATAAGCACATGGAAGAACGAGACAAACTCTATTCCTTTCAATGTCTCTTTTATTCTCTTCATGAGATGACTCAACGCTTATTCTTTTCGAGCTACATTTTTCACCAAATGTTGAATGAGGAGAATAAAATCTCCTGTTACACTCAGGTAGGAGACTGTGTACTCATTTGTTTTTTTTGTATTCCTCGAAAGAGAGTAATTGTTTTAACTATGCTTTTTTTTCATGTTTTCAAGGCCGTGTGAATATTCTGTTACATTGGTTTCTTTAGGCCGTAAACTATTTCTTTCGTGTTATTAGTAATAATAATTTATTATTAGTTATTTTAAATTATAATGATAATGTTATTTGATCACTAATAAATTGATTGAGACATTAGTTTAAGATGTATAATAATTCTAGATATTAAAATACAAATAAAGATTAAAAAAAGTTTTTAACTTTTTTCTTAAACAATTAAAATATTGTAAATTTAATTTGTTAATTATGGAAATAAATTATTAAAAATTAAATAATTATTTAATTTTTCATAATCTAACATCGCTAAATCTTTATTTCAAATCGTAAATAATTTATTATTCTAGCCATGTTTTCTTATTATAATATATATATATATATATAATATATATATATACATAACATTTGTCTACTCCATATTGAGAAATGATAGAATCACACATCAGCCTCATGAGTCATACTAGGCTGTAGAATGCGCCTACTTGTAAAATCAAGCTTAACCACTAGTTATTCCTCTATCATAATAAGTTATAGAATACTAGCATATTCATGCAAGGTGTAGGTACACACTCTTCATATGTATACTAATAATTCTCGTAATAATGAAGAACAAATTCAATCACTTAGTATGTAGGTTAATAAGGTAATGTAAGATAATGGGATCAGGGAGAGGGAATTATAGAATTGACATGGAACATTTATTTCTTTATAATATTTTTATTCTTCTCATAACAAAATTTAATCAATTACATAAAACAAACATTGAGCAATATAATCTACTACCAAGATCCAAAATTAACTTGTCTTAAAGTGCTATCATAAATAGACTTATTCTTGAAAAAAGAACATGAGGGCCTAGAAGCCTATTCATAGGGAAACTAAGTAGATAAAAAATGAAGAGGTTAACTGACATATACATAATCTTTGTAAAGTCCTTTTTTCCAAGATAAAAAGAAAAAACATCTAAACCCAAAAACTATAAAATCCATAAAATTACATGCTTAAAAAGAAGAAGCCTTCTAATCCATGCTTGTAAATATAAAAGCATGCGTCTAGAGGAACAAAGTTTGAATTATCATTCAGTTGTATGTTAAGGGGATGGTATTTGGAACTAGAAATATATTATGAAAGAAATTTCCCAAAATATTTTTTAGCCAAACATTTCTAGAGAGTGAGGACTTGTCCTTTTTTTGCTAGCCTATCTAGATGTGCAAAAGCTTACCATCAATCTACCTTGATACTAGTATATGTATGTGATACCAACATCTTCGTATGTCTATACAATTCTAATGTCCTAAAAAAATTCAATATATAAGTAAAGCTTAAGCCTCTATTCACAATAAAATCCTTAACTTTAGCTTCAATAGCCTCATCAAAGATGGAACCCCTCTCTATTTTTACATGCTCTCACAATAAGTTAAATTATTTATGGCTTTTAAGAGAAATAGCATGGTGAAAATACTAATGTTACTCCATGGCAGCAAGCCTAGCCTTTATCACAACTTTATGCAGTGAGTAAGAGGTCAACCTCAATAAGGTAGATCAGGTGCTATGAGGATAAGTAAAGAGAAATTTTGGAAAATAAATGCATGGAGTAAGGATGGAATGACATAGCCAAATAAGGTTGAATATGGAAAAAAAATATATAGAGAAGCTCAAATTAAATCGATAGCCATTACACTAAACTAGAAAGGGCATATGCCCCACACAATACAATGAGTAATCCTACTTTCTATTAGCATTAGTTCTAGACATCGAGGACTAATCCTAGGTACATATAGATGCATTCATATCATCGGAACCCTCGAGTAAGAGAGGGTTTTTATTATCAAACATGACGATTATTGCATGTAGTGGAGCTAATAAGTGTCTACATGACATAGGTTACCATTAAATCATGCATACAACCACTATACAGATCCAATCTCTACCCACATATCATAAAACAATCTTTATACTAGGATTAATAAAATATAAATATCAACACATACAATTAGGAAACCAGAAATTATAGGAAATAATATTATAGATAACAACATAATTATTTTGATTTATAATTCACATAAACATAGAACTACACAAAAATATATTTACATTCTTACTCTATACTATGACCCTACACACATTCCATCTACTTTATCATCAAACACATCCAATTGTTAATCTTCCCTCTCTTTCCTTGTACCTAGTACATCTCCTGATACATCTCCTTGTAAATGAGACCTAGTATACCTCCTTGTGGTTCTCCTATTGTTTTAGTTTCGATGAAAGATGGTACATGGCACATATGTGTGGATTTCAAAGCTTTGATCAAGATCACAGTAAAGAACTGCTATCCTCTTCCTCATATTGATTAGTTAAAGGATGTTTTTTATTTTACTAATTTAAACTTAAGAAGCACTTATCATCAGATACGAATTATTGAATATGATATTTGGAAAATTGCTTTCAACGCAAAGCAAGGTCTTTTTTAAAGGTTAGTTATGTCATTTGGGCTTTGTAATGCACCTACTACATTCATGAGAGTTATAAGTGATTTATTGTGACCATTCCTTGATGATTTTTCATAGTCTACTTAGATGATATGCTGATTTTCAGTAAGTATCGTGAAGAGCATATTAAGCATGTAAAGAAAGTTCTAGTTTTTAAAAAAGAGAAGTTCTATTTGAAGATGTCTAAATGTGACTTTGGGAAAACCTCTTTGGTTTACATAGGTCATATTGTAGGAGGTGGTGAATTGAATATTTATCCCTCCAAAGTTTATGTTATTATGAGTTACCCTAAAATCAACATTATAACAAAAGTTAGGATATTTTCAGGAGGAATCCAATATTGGAGAAAATCTATTGTTAACTTCTTATCCACTGCAGCACCATTCCATGCTTTGACAAGTGTAAAGTAGGTCTTTCATTGCATAGGCAAGCAAAAAAAATCCTTTGACACTTTGAAAGACAAAATCAGTACAACACAAGTTCTAGCACTTCCGTATCTTAAGCAAACATTTGAGATTCAAACTAAAGCAAGTGAATATACTATCGGATCCATTTTGGGGTAGCATGGTAAGCCAATATGCTATCATTATGAAACATTTTCCAATGCAGTGATTAACTATCCAACTTATGATAAAGATTTGTATGCTTTGGTAAAAGGTGTGAAGAAATGGAAGCATTATTTGATGGGAAACAAAATGATTATTAACACTCGCCATCAACCTTTGCAATATTTTGAATCGCAAACCAAGCTACAACAAGCTAGAAATTTCAGATGGATGGGATTCCCGAAAAAAAATTCTTTGGTAATCAGCTATAAAAAAAGTACATATAAAAAAGCTGCAGATATGTTATCAAGGCCTATTGTTAATACATATGTCATTGTTAAGCATAAATCAACCATGCATGAAAATTATATTAAACATTATTCTCAATATGAATACTTTAGATTTGTTTATGCAACTTTTAGTTAAGGAAATCATGTCGAAGAGTTATATTATCACATTCATAAAAAATTGTATAATCTTGGCAAGTTGTGTATTCCACAAGGTGAAAGAGTCAATGTCATAAGGGAATCCCATACTTCTCTTATTGTTGGTCACTTCGGTGTAGGAAAAATAGTTTCTCAATTACAGAGGTACTTTTATTGGCCTCGTATGAATGGAACTATATAAACATATGTAGAAGGATGTTCTATGTGCGCTACTGCCTAGCCAAGGAATATGAAATTTTCTTTGTACACTCCACTTCATATCCCTTCTCGTCCTTGGAAAAGTATTTCTATCGATTTTGTTGGGGGACTACCAATGTTTAGGAAAGGTCATAATTATTTATAAGTTGTATTGTATCGTTTCAAAAAAATATGTGTATTGATGCCTTGTAAGAAAAAGGTTACAGGTGAATAAATAACAAACATTTTTTTCTAAAAAATGTATGGGTTCATTTTGGGCTACCGACTTCAATTATTTCTCAACGAGATTCCTCATTTATTAGAAAGTTTTGGTCAAGTTTACGGGACATGAAGTTGGAGAATAGCACACCATTTCATGCACAAACCAATGGTCAGACAGAAATAGTGAACAAAACAGTAGTGCATCTACTTCGAGGATATTGTTGCAAGAATCCTAAACTTTGGGATGAGAATTTACATTGCATCCAACATGTGTACAATTATGCCAAGCATTCATGTACACAAGTGTCTCCATTTGAACCTTGTTTGGGTTATTTGCCAAAGTCTCTTTTGGATTTCATCATTGGTATAGATATTGCAGTAGAGTGATATAGTGATGTGGAAAAATTAAAGCATTTCATTGAACAAATCCGATTAGTGCATCAAAAGATACAAGAAAAACTGGAGAAAATGCAAATCAAGTGAAAAGAAAGACATGATAAGCATTGGATTGAACATGATTTCCAAGTGGGAGGTAAAGTTTGTTTGTACATCAAAAAGGAAATATTACAAGGTGAAGGTAAAAATATCAAGCCAATTAGATATGGTCCTTTCAAAATCTTGGAGAAGATTGGTAATGCTTTCTAATTAGATTTTCCGCATTACATGAAAATTTGTTTTGTTGTGAATGTGGATAAAATGAGATTGAATTAGTGTCCTATTATTGTTGATTAAGAAGAGAATGTTCATATTTCGTCTATAGAATATTTTTCTCTTGAATATTTAAATGAGTTGCAGGAACACTCTCTTCTTCACAAGAAAATAAGAACCTCACGCAGAGACAATGTGGAGTATCTTCGTGTGGCTCTCAAATGTACTAGTGCAAGAAAAGTAAGGTGGATAGAGAATGGGAAAGTGAGTGAGTTGTACCCTCACTTACTTTCTGAGTAAAAATAGACTTTTGGTGGTACAAAACCTTCTAGTGGGGTGCAGTGATCCAGGGGATAAAAAATATGCCCAAAAAATAAATTTCTCAAAATATCTTGACACCAGTTCCAAGTCAGAGATATCATTGTTTTGAATCCAACTATGCTTGAATCTCCTCAATATGACACCATATGAGGAATTTATTGTGTTCATAATTTTTGGCAAACAATAAACAAACCAACTTATAGGGTTGAATGTGTAAGGTATAGATGATGGCATGATAGTTTGTATGATGACTTGGTGCTAACATAAGTAGGATGACTTTGCTATGCGAATTGTATATGGGCCAATCACATGAGGGCACTTGTCGCATGTTTATTGGTGCAAGAGATTGTATTTGGGTCAATCCTAGGAAATCACATGTGATGAGCCTAAGTATTATAGCAAGCATGCTACAACTCCTAGGGATACCAACTTTACCTTATCAACTTGGGCTTTGTATAAACATGGAGGTAACAATTTTGTATGCACAGTAGATGCAACAATATACTCTTGTCACTTTTAGGCTTAGGCGATAGACCACTAGCATTTTCAAACTAGTCTTCTACTAACTAGAAGGAGGATCACAATTGATAATCAATTTAAAGCTATCTTTAATGCATCAAAGTAAATGCCTGCCTATTATAAGAAAATGAAAGTACTGAATGGAAAGTCCTATGAAATGCCATGAAATAACCTAGCTAAGAATTGACACACAATACTTGAAGAAGATAACTAATATGACCTTGTACTCTATCATTTAGGTATTTGGACTAAGTGGGCATGGAAGTTATCCTATCATTGTTATGACTAATGTATGCATGAACTAGTTATCTTATGTTGAAATTCCAGAAAAAGAGTTTTGATCTTTCATTTAGAATTGTAAATGCTAAGTTAAAAAACTTGATCTTTGCAGGGGACAAAAGCATGTAAAATCTATTCCAAAATGGAAATGAGAGGTATGGAAGTCACGTGGAGAGCCTACCCTATGCTTAGATCATCATTTCTGCTCAAAACAGGCTAAAACATGTCATTATAGGGTTTCTTGTAGTTACTATAGGATGTCCTAGTTTACTACAAGATGTCCTGGTTTTCTACAAGAATCTAGCTAAAGGCTATAGGAAGGTTTGGATTCGGGAAGGTGAAATGAAGTGTTGGGAAGATGTATGATGGTAGAATAAGGTGTATGGAAGGTGCACAACACCCAAGGCTCAATCCAACACTTTGGGATGGTTGGATTTCCTTAAGGTGGTTGTCCATGGTGGTTATAAAACAGAAATTCAGATTAGGGGTTGGTAGGCCTTGGAAGTAGGTGGAGAAGGCTTAAATGAGGCTGGTGGAGTGAGTTCCCCCCTGCAGATCAACATATCCTGCAACAACATATGTTCTCTTAATTTATTCATAACTTCATATATATGTGGAAACGATGAGTTGAATTTGAGAAAAATGATTTATCGATGGCTAATGACTATATCTATGAAATTAAATTCCTTCTTAAACTACTAAAAACTCAAGAAACAAAATGAAAATTGCAGGTGATTCTAGGAAATTATAAACGATGATTTTTTCGACAAGGAACCCTAAGATATGCAATGATAAAAATATAAATTTGTTTTTGGGGCTATGAGAGTGGATAACCCAAACCATGATCCCATGAGGTAGATGAGGAAGAGGACACTATCACAATATTTCTGAAGTATTTTCTTTCACTATTGTACCACTGTTCTACTTCTTCAACTTATGAAACCAAGACTAGACGATCATCCAACTCCTTTTCAATTAAACAAAGCAGAAATAACTTTATTATCTAACTATGATTTTAACCTAAGAATACATGCACAAAAGGATGAACCTTTTCTACTAGGGTTAGGACCTAAACGCAGAGCTTCATCTCTTTAAGTCAACTCAGTGCTAGATCAAAGTAAACATTCTCATTATCATCAAAATATTGAATACAACATAAGATTAACATTCACAATGTTTTAGCTTTGAATTGCCTCTTGGCTATAGCAAGAGATGGAATTCTAATGATGCCCTTTTCCTTCTTATTTATAGAAACTAAAGCTACCAACAACATCCTAAAAGTTTGGGAGCCTTGGCTCCCAAAATTGAGAATGACTTGTCTTCACTGTCACTGGCTTCGCTTCCAATGAACTAGGTTGGCTTGGCTTCTTGTAACTCCGAGTTGATGAGATATGGTCGAGGAATCTTTGAATGATTTGAGGAGTTAAGGAAGGAGAAAAATCCCCTATAGTCCCTATTTTTTGTCCACTTCAACTTCCTACACTTAAACTAAACAAAAACTACTCCAATTCCTATAATTAATGCATTAGGCCACATGACATAACATCTCACCTTACCCTTCTTACTAAGAAAAATATAATAAAATATGTAAGTAAATGTGAGAAAAGTTTATTTTAATAAGTTGGGGAGTGGCATTAAGACCCATATAGTTTACCTATTGATGATCCTAATCATCACCCCCCTAATGAAGGTGTTGCCCATCCCTTGAGCAACTTAGCATATGTCCATATCTTCCATAGCTCTTGTGGCCTCTCTGACATCCCAGGCCTCTGTTGATGAGTTTCCTCTTGAGGATAGAACCCTGCATGTTTCTCTATTGCTTCCCACTTCTTTCTTTCCTCCTCTTCCTTCCTACCTTCTGTCAGACCCAACAATAAGGGTGGTCTAAGTTTCAACCCAATCTAACTGATTTTTAATCTCTTGATCTGATAATGAGATCTAAGACAATTAATAAGGCATTATAGACTCATGTGCATGGATTTGTCTATGTTATTTTATGCAATGGATCGATAAGATTGCGAAATACACAAACAATCAAGCAGTAAACAAAACATAATAGACAAGACATAATGTAGCAAATTTAACGAGGGGTTCACCCAATACTCCTGGGCTACATCTCTTGGTCCAACCTTCAATGGTGGCCTCTCTATTATATCTTCAAAATATAGTTTTACAACAGTGACCTCAATTTGAGCCTTACACACAACAAATACAACAGCAAGAGCCTTGTTTGAACCTCTCAAGAATCTCTAAGTACATAGACTCCCTCAACACTCTTTGTCTCTATCTTAGCTCTATCTTGGCACTGCTTGCAATATTGCCTACCTCTATTTTTCTTTGTCTGTGAATTTAAATCCAATATGGGCTTCTTGTTTGTTTCTCCTCCTCGGCCTTTTGTCTCGTGGCCTTTGTCGGCTTGAATCCCTCTTCTAGAGTTGCACAATCATTGCATAATTCCTAAAGGGGAGGTCGCCACCTATTCTGCAACGTAAGAGTGCCTCGGTCCCTTGAAATCCTTCAAAATACAAAACGCGGTCGTTTTCTGCTAACACAGGAAAATGCATTCACGACTGTGAAATTCCGCCAAAACACAATTCATTTCAAACTTCAAAAGTCCTTAAATATGGTCTATTCCTCTATCGGGTCCATCCTCAATCACTATCGCAAGTCGCTTCGGCCTTGCTCCAAGGTTCTCCTTTGTATTTTTGAAATACGTTAAAATCGTGAAAATAATGTAAGAAATAGCTCATGGTGAATCTAAAATAATATATAATAGCCTTAAGGAGCCCTTTCGGATACATCTTATTACATTGGAGCTTCACCCCTTGTATTTCGTTTAATGAACGAAATAAGCAAAATACATTAAAAATGCCTTTTCCGCAGATCTCAAATCTTATGAAATAATATTTATATAATCGTCGGGTCCAATCCATTGGATCACAGATGTGTATGTGTATTTTCCTACTCCTTTGTGTAGCCCCATTGTGATACCGTGATGTGATTGATCGCAATTTCACATCGCAATAACCTCAGGCCATTGTAAGCACTCTTGTAAGCTTCGATAGCGATCTTGTGATGCAACATGGGCTGCCGATCTGCGCACTTGATTGATAGTCCTAGTTAACTCTCTTAGTCACCGTCACAAGTGTTATATAGTCTGCACCGATATCCACTAATTGCCACCACCGATTGCGATTCACCGATCAGATCTGGACCATTGATCAACCAGATCTGAAGGCTACTATGCATTCTTTGTTCATGCCTCCAATACTCTGTTTTTTCACGGTTTTCTCATGTTTTTGCCTCCCGATAGTGTTTTTCTGTCATTCTAAGGGCTCTTCTCATGCGATGGTTTTGATCATTGGCATGATTTTACGAGATTTTTGAAGACTTAGAGAGTGTTCTTGGATCCATTTGGATCACGCCTTCCCACCGAAAAGGGCTTTGGACCACCAAAATTTGGTTTTCAAGCATTGCTCAAGTGAGGATATAGCTGCCTCACTTGCCCAATCTCTATCCATTTTGCATTGCTGGGCTTTGAACCTTTGAGCCTAATCCTAAGGTACTCCATGTTCCCTCTATGTGTAGTCCTCACCTTCTTGTCTAGAACTATATCTTCTTACAACTCATTGAGGTATTCAGGCAACAGATCATCAATGGAAGGCAATTGACTT
Source organism: Pinus taeda (assembly GCA_000404065.3). Lineage (NCBI taxonomy): Eukaryota > Viridiplantae > Streptophyta > Pinopsida > Pinales > Pinaceae > Pinus > Pinus taeda. Next base: position 13,294 of record APFE030142459.1, read on the forward strand.
TTCCCTTTGGGATCTTCAATTAATGAAGGTTCAAACAATATTAATTTTTCTGCATTTACCACTGAATAGATGTGCATGTATGCTGGCAGATCAAGGTGGAAATCGTTCTCACCAATTTTCTCAAGTACCTTAAAAGGCCCATACCTTATTGGCTTCAGCTTCTTTCCTTCACCTTGCATTCTATCCTTGTTGATATACAACCAAACTTGATCACCAACTTGGAAGCTGTGCTCCACCCAATGCTTATCATGCCTTCCGTTGTACTTGGCTTGGCTCTGTTTCAGCTGTTCCTACACTACCAGGTGAATTTCTTGGATCTGTTCAATGAATATAGTTTCTTTGTCCACATCACTGTGTCCAGCAATTTCTATGTCTTTTCCAAAGAAAAAATCCAAGGGAGACATTGGTATAAAACAAAAACAGGTCTCAAAAGGAGATCTCTATGTAGAAGAATGTTTAGCATTGTTGTAAGCACGTTTCACATAACAAAAATGTTCATCCAAAAGCTTGGGATGCTTGGTGCAATAACCCTTGAGCAACTGGATCACTGTCCTTCTGACTACCTCTGTTTGGCCATCTATTTGTGGATGAAAGGCTATGATTTTCTTCAGTCTGGTGTCCATCAATTCCCATAGACTTGACCAAAAACTCCCAACAAATCGGGAGTCTCGATTAGATACTATGGAAGTGGGTAACCCAAAATGCACCCAGACATGTTGAAAGAACAACTTTGTTATTTGATCAGTTGTAATCTACTCGTTACAATGTATTAAAATACACATTTTGCTGAACCTGTCCACAATAACATATAAATAGTCATGTCCCTTTCTAGATTTTAGCAACCCCCCAACAAAGTCCATGGAAACACTTTCCCAACGATAGGAAGGAACTGGTAGTGGAGTGTACAAGCCTAGTTTCCTATTGCTGCGCTTGCTTTTAGCACACATGGTACACCCTCTTACATACCTAGAAATTGTTTCATGCATTTTTCGCCAATACCAGTATCTTTGCAGTTGTGCAGTTGTTTTACTTACACAAAAATGACCTGATATCATAGAATTATGTTCTTCCCTAATTATGTTGACTCTTTCAATTTGTGGAATGCATAGCTTTCCCAAATGATACAAGAGTTGGTCCTTAACATAGTAAGCCAATTCTTATACCTTTTTTCCATTACTTAAAGCTGCATATACATCTTTAAAGCCTATATCTTGAGCAAATTGTTCAATGTAGCTTTCATGCATTACTAAGTTATGCTTAAGTATAGTAGATGAATTTATGATTGGTCTAGACAACATATTTGCAACTTTATTGTGTATGCCCTTTTTATATCTGATGACTAAATGAAATTGCTGCAGGAAACCCATCCACCTATAGTGTCTTGATTGCTACAATTTAGTTTGTGAGTGCAAGTACTGAAGTGGTCGATGATCAGTATGTATTATTGTTTCTTTACCCATTAAATAATGTTTCCACTTCTTTACACTTTGTACTAATGCATACAATTCTTTGTAATAGGTGGGATATTTAACTACTGCAGAATTAAATGTCTCGGAATGGTAGCATATGGGTTTACCATGTTGCATCAACACTGCTCCCATGGCATAGTCACTAGCATCTATTTCGATCTCAAATGGTTGTTGAAGATTTGGCAATGCTAGTACTGGTGTTGTACTAATTTTTCCTTTCAAGGTGTCAAAGGCTTTCTACTATTTTCCTTCCCACTAAAACACCCTTTCTAATCTTGTTAAAGAATGTAAGGGAGCTGCAATTAAGGAAAAGTTAGCAATAAACTTTCTCCAATATTGTGTTGCTCCTAGGAAGATTCTAACTTCTGTAGAAGATTTGGGTTTAGGCCAGTTTACAATGAGTGCAACCTTAGAGGGATCTATCTTCAATTCACCTCCCCCTACAACATGACCCAAATAATTCAAAGATGTTTTACCAAATTCACATTTTGATAATTTAACATAGAGATTTTCTTTTTTCAAAACATCTAGAGCCTGCCTTACATGCTTCAAATGTTCTTCCCATATTTTACTAAAAATAAGAATGTCATCAAAATATACAATTACAAAATTATCAATAAAAGGCCTGAGTACATTATTCATAACTCGCATGAAAGTGGTAGGAGAATTGGTTAAGCCAAAAGGCATAACTAGCCATTCATACAGGCCTTGCTTTGTTTTGAAAGCAGTCTTCCATGCATCTTGCTCTGCTACTCTGACCTTATGGTAACCACTACGCAAGTCCAACTTGGGAAAGTAAACAGCTTCCTTCAACTAATCCAATAGATCATCAATCCAAGGAAGGGGATAACAATTCCTGATCGTTATTTTATTTAGTGCTCGGTAATCAATGCACATCCTCCACGAACAATCTTTCTTCCTCACCAACATGATTGGAGATCCATATGGTGATGTGCTTGGTCTTATGAACCCTTTCTCGAGCAGCTCATGTACCTGCTTCTTGATCTCTATATTCTCTAAAGCAGATAACCTATACATTTTGATGTTAGGAAATGGAGCATCTTGCAGCAAATTAATATCATATACAATTTCCCTTTTGGCTGGCAGACCTTTAGGTTCTTGAAGTAGGATATCATATTCTGAAACAACTTTTTCTAAAGCAGCTTGTTGTTTAGCATCACAACCTTCAAATACATTGGTTTCATCAGGTTTCTTTTCCTTTACAACCATCAGTAAAAATTTCTTGCATGAATTTACAATTATTTTCATCTACCCTAAGTTTATGAGAGTATAACTATTCTTGAGTTTATGAGCTCTTACAATATATTTGATTCCATCTTTAACAAGTTGATACTTATTTTCAGCTCTATACAAAATGGCTTTTCTATCATACAAGTAAGGAATTCCCTAAAACAATTCCACATATATCCAAGGGAACGATATCTAACTCAAACTCATCTACAAATTTTGACCCAAAAGAAAACCTAACTTTACATTGTCTAGTCACTTGTAACTTTGCTTTATCACATACCGAACCTAATGGATGTGGCTTCTTGTGAGGTGTGGTTAGTAGTCCCAATTTCTTTACAATTGCTTCAAAAATTAATTTTACTTGTGAGCCACTATCAAACAAAGTATCAATCTTTTGATTCTTGGAAATAACTCTAATATGAAAAAGCTCATGTCTTTTCCTCTCATTTTCTTCACTATCAATAATTTGCGTAGAATTACTAGTAGATGATTCAGAATTTTTACCTTTTATACCTGTGGCTATGACTGTTGTTTCATCAACTGAGTCTAACTGCAAATCTTTATGTATAGTAGCATCAGTCTTCTTCTTCTTGCCATCAAACTTCTTGGGTTTCAGCTCCAGATGAAAAGTCCAGCAATGTTCATCATCATGTCCATCCTTCTTGCAGTGAGTGCATGAAGGTTTTTCCTTTTGTATAGTATTTTCCTTCCTCTCTTTCCATTTTTGCTTCCTATTTTCCTTGTTCTTGCTTGCAGTGGGTTTTTATGATCCCCCAATCTCTGGGTTCACATTCTTGCCTCTAGCTTGTAGATGGGTAGCCTGGATAGACACCTCATCTATGCTAGTAGGGTTAAACATGACAATGGTCTGCCTCAAATAACTGTGTAGACCACCTATATACTTTAGCAAAGTTTCAAGTGAGTCTAAATAAATGCCTAGAATCAAAGCTCTTTTTCTGAATTCTTGGGTGTAGCTTTCTACACTTTTCCCTTTTAATTGGCAAAGAGTTTTCCAACTCATCATAGCTTGCCGCATATAACCTAGTGCATAGAATTGTTTTCTAATTGCAGAAACAAATTTACTCCAGACAAAAGGAATTTTACCATGCTTCTTCAAGCCAGCTTGTGTCCTACCTTTCATAGTTCCTTCGAGGCATAGGTTAACCATCTAAATTTTACTCCTGTCTGAATCAATGCTCTGCACCCTGCAATAAACATCAATCCGTCTAATCTAGTTATCTAGCTTCTCTGCATTTAATTCTCCACCATATATTGGCAAATCAAATTTAACATCTAATTTAATCAAAGATGTTTTCTTCTTTTTATTTCTAGGGTTATCACAAGGTGTGGGTATAGTAGCCTCTTTTCCTTTCCCTTTTCCTTCATAATGGCCATCTAGAAGAGATTCTTCTATTCCTTTGTCTTGTTTGGAGGTTGAAGAATCTTCACTTCAACCTTTGTTAAATTCTGGATACATTTCTTCTACCATGGCTCTCATGGTCATCAAACTTTCCATGAACTAAGAGTTTGATTCCAAGGGATTTTCTTCTTCCATTTTCCTCCTAGGATAGACTCTACCAATTTCTGGGTTAGTTTCAACCAGTTCTTCTTCTCCTAATTTGAGCTTTGACCTAGTTATCATTCACCAATCCAGCACAAGCTTGTCTAACCTTAGTAAACCTAAAGCTCTGATACCACATGATCTGATAATGAGATCTAAGACAATTAATAAAGTATTATAGACTCATGTGCATGGATTTGTCTATGTTATTTTATGCAATGGATCGATAAGATTGTGAAATACACAGACAATGAAGTAGTAAATAGAACATAATAGACAACACATAACACAACAAATTTAATGAGGATTTGACCCAATACTCCTGGGCTACATCTCCTAGTCTAGCCTTTAGTGGTGGCCTCTCTATTATGTCCTTAAAATAGATTTTTACAACAGTGAGCTCAATTTGAGCCTCACACACAACAGATGCAAGAACAAGATCCTTGCTTTAACCTCTCAAGACACTCTGAGTGCACAGACTCCCTCAATGCTCTTTGTCTCTATATCAGCTCTATCTCAGCACTGCCTACAATACTGCCTGCCTCTATTTGCTCTCCGTATGTGGCTTTAAAGCCAATATGGGCTGCCTATTCATTTCTCCTCCTCGGCTTTCTGTCTCCCAACATTTGTCCACTCAAATCACTCTTCTAGCATTCCACAATCATTGCATAATGCCTAAAGGGGAGGTGGCCACCTATTCTACAACGTAAGAGTGCGTCGGTCTCTTGAAATCTTTCGGAATCCAGAATGCGGTTATTTTCTGCTAACACATGAAAATGCATTCATGATTGTGAAATTTTGCCAAAACAAAGTTCATTTCAGACTTCAAAAGTCCTTAAATATGGTCTATTCCTCTATTGAGTCCATCCTTAATTGCAATTGCAAGTCGCTTCGACCTTGCTCCAAGGTTCCCCTTTATATTTTTGAAATACGTTAAAATCGTGAAAATAACATAAGAAATGGCTCATGGCGGATCTGAAATAATATATAATAGCCTTAAGGAACCCTTTCGGGTCCGACTTATTGCATCGGTGGTTCACCCCTTGTATTTCGTTTAATAAATGAAATACGCAAAATACATTAATTATGCCTTTTCCGTAGATCTCAAACCTTATGAAATAATATTTATATAACCATCGGGTCTGGTTCATTGGATCACAGATGTGTATGTGCATATGCCAACTCCTTCGTGTAGCCCCAATTACGATATCGTGATGCGATTGATCGCAATCACACATCGCAATAACCCTGGGCTATTGTAAGTGCTCTTGTAATATACGATAGCGATCTTGTGATGCAACATGGATCGTCGATCTACACACTTGTTCAACAGTCCTAGTTAACTCTGTTGGTCACCATCGCAATTGTTATATAGTCCACGGTGATATTCACTTATTGCCACCATCGATTGCGATTCTTAGTTCAGATCTGGACCATTGATCAGCTAGATTTTACGGCTACTATGCATTCATTGTTCATGCCTCCAATCCTCTATTTTTACACAGGTTTTCTCATGTTTTTGCCTCCCAATAGTGTCCTTTTTCCCTTCGAAGGACTCTTCTCATGCGATGGTTTTGATCTTTGGCATGATTTTATGAGATTTTTTAAGACTTAGAGAGTGTTCTTGGATCCATTTGGAACATCTCTCCATGGCATTCTTACACAATGGGGTCCTTTTCAGTGCATTCCTGAACCTCTCAGGGGAATGGTACTCTCTGATCCTTAGACTGTGTGGTAGGTTGCTCCATCTCCTCTACCATGCTTGTTGGATTTCATTTCCCAGCGACCTCAAGGTGCCTTCAAAGTGGGTGATGGATTTTTCTTCTGTAGCTAGGTATCTTGGTGCAAGTTGGGCATCATTGGATATGATCTCATGGGTGATAATGACATTCATTGAATTTATTTGTTTTTCCCTGATGTAAAGGGGCTCCCCCTCCTCCTTTTCTAATATTCTCTTCACCTCCTTAGTCTTGGCCTCCTCATGACTCATCCATGATGCAAGGGCCATTAGTTGTAGATCCCCCAACTTTCCATCGGGCTTGCACACATTCAAATCTCTTAAGGCCAAGTTGTGTAGGTAAAATTCATATATCTTGGCCTTATCTTCCATGGTGCTCTTGTCACATAGTTCAATGAACTACCTATAGTATTCGAAAGGCATAGTGCCTTGTTGTGCTAGTGTCTTCATCTAAAATATCAATCATTGATCTTTGAGGTATAGTTCATGTGATCTTGATGGCATCTTGCACTAAAGTTCCTCCATGGAGGGGATTACCATGTTGGCCAATTGGATCTCTTTTTCCTGCAATTGCCTCCTTAGCCAATCATTTTCTACATTTAATTGAGATCTCATAATTTTTTCCATGTCTCTCATCCTACTCAAGGCCTTACCCATCTCTAGGATTTTCTCTTCTATATGGCCCACATCTTCTACCTTCATTGACTTCACAATTTTCATCTAGTGAAGTGTCCTTCCTCTCTCTTTCTCGAGCTCAAAGAAGAGAGGGATTACAAATTTTTGTGGTATTACTCTACCTCCCTCAATGAACTTGTACTAATAGCTCAAATTTGGCTATGGGCTAGTCTCATGTAGCTCTTGGAATCCCCCCTTAGATGTTTTTGGAGAAGTGACCCCCTCCTGCACTTATGGTCTTACTTCCTTGTCTTCCCTCTGCCCCTGCTATCCTTCCTATAGATTTTTTTGTGTTTCTTGTAGGACTAATTTTTTTTCCTGTGGAAGGTTCTTTCCTCTCTGTAATGATGTCACATGTGCCTTATCTTTCTTTATTGATGTTGACCTAGTGACAAGATTCCTAACGTAGATGACAAGAGGCTTTAGGGTAGCATGTTTTGATGTGCCCTCTTCAACTTTCATTCCTAAGGAAACTAACTCTTCCTGCTTTTTTGGTGACTCCTTAATTATGATGGGAGTTCTTGTGAGTTTTTTTGGCCTCCCCTGCTTAATCCCAATTCTTCTTCTTATTTTGAAATAGAGGAGAGTCGGCCTCTGTATTTTCACTTTTGACTTGATGGGTGTGCTTAGGGCAACCAAGGTAGTAGCTACCTCCTTCTCAATGGGTTCAAGGGACAGCCTTGGAGATTCCTCCCCTTCTTTGGTATGTTCCTTAGGGCTTGCCTCTTCCTTCTGCTCTTCCTCTTCACTTTTCTCTTCTTCTACTTCTTTTCCTTCTTCCTCCTGTGTTTTATCTATTTATGCCTCCTCTTATTCTTCTTCTTTTGGTTCTTCTTCTTCTTCTTCAACACTAGAAGTTGGGTCCCTATCATATTCAAGGTATTGGATGTTAATTACAGCCTCTTTGTCCAATTCTCTAAATGTGTACCATAGAGTAGGGATTCTTAACTAGCTCAAGGCATGCTCTAGTATTAGCTTAATGAGTCCATGATGTGCCAATTGTTGATATTTCCCTTCTTGTACCATTAGGCTCATATCTATTATTGATTCCAATAGGAAATAGGTAGATCGAGTCATTGGTTTATGGGTAACTCTTCTCCAAATCTCAACTCATGTAAGAGTCTAAATTGGTAGCCATAGACTATACTAAGCCTTCCTTCATGAGAAATATATTTCAGAAGGTGATAGCTCAGCTCGTTTCAAGAATAGGGAAGGCTCTCCCTTATGACCCCATTTTCGTCCTCAATTGGCTCTTCATCATCTAGGAAAAATGTTTCCTTAGAAAAAGAGTTGCTAGCCTTATCCTCCTTTCTCCATTGCACCCCTTGAGGAAGTGTAGTGACTCTTTTAATCACTTCAGGGTTAATTGTAATTGACAAACCTCTTACCATAGTAGTAGCACTAGTTCTAGCCTGAGGGTTGAGTGCCATGGCAAATTCCTAAGCTATATCACCATCGTACCCTATGAGCAGCTCAAAGAATCCCAACTAGTGATGACTTCTAAATATTTCTACCATAGGGGGATGTAGGTGGATCCTAGATGTGTCTGTGGGTCGAAATCTATTGAACCCTGCTATCATTTCTCTTCTCTGATTAGCTGATTGTAGGATGTTTTGTAGGCTAGTCTTAATGTGACTTCAGGGTGACTGAGAGTTTAGAGTTTTTGGTGGATGACTGCAGTTTTTACCCTTTCATAACTTCACAAAATTTTCTTTAAACTTCAAAAAATTCTATCTAAACCCCAGGCCCACTGGAATTACTAGAAAATTTCAAACGTATCCCTCTTTTTCTTCCCTAGCTATCAAGTTAGAAAAACAAGAGATATGAGCCATCTACCTTTCATTGTGATCATCTGGATGATGAAAATTGTTGAACAACTAGACCCTAGGCACCCCCTTGCATATTTCTTCTAAATTTCTAGTTCTTCTTGTAGCTCCCTGGGTTTCTTGTAGATTCATGTAGTTTTGTTTCCTGTAGGGTGTCCAAAATAGAGTTTTCTTCCTCGATGGCTCTCTGTGGTGATCCCAGTCCCTCTGATCTTGAAATGAATGATGGGTGGATGAAATTTTGGAATTTTTGTTATTTATGGTCAATTTGTTGGAGCATTGTGTTGACTGGCAGTGTACGATATTTCCTCATTAGGTTCGTTGGCCCACCATTTATGATCATGCAGTCCCTCATCATAATTATCACCCACTCTAACATAAATAAATCAATCACCTTTTTTTCTAATGTTCCTTAATGTGACCCTCCAACGTGGCATGTTGATTAGAAGTTTACTTTTTATCTTCGAGCTGAGGGTGTCCATGTTAACTAGCCACCTCCAGCTTATAAAAAAAAATTCACATTCCTTACACTTTCAGCATATCATACTTGGGGAATATTTTGGGTGAGGTACGATACTTGTGCCTACCTTTGCTGGTTGATGCATGTTGGAGGATAGCCTTGTTTTGCGTATTGTTCAAGTGAGTGCTCCTCTTCTTCTTCTTCTCCTTCTTCTTCTTCTTTTGTTGATGTAGATGTCTGCTTTGTTGTTCTATACAGGTGCTTGGTCTTTGTTGTTATTGTTACCGAGCTCTAGATAGGAGTCACCATGCGTGTAGAGATGATGGAGCTGCTTATTGGAATGAGTTTTTAGGGAGAATGCAACAATGGTATGCTGTTGTTATAACACACGCTGCTACAGGGGATCCTATAGCTACTACAGGAAACCCTGTAGCTTCCTTTTCTTCATTATTTTTTGTTTTCTTTCACTTACAGGGAGGTTGGGTGGTGGTGTAGGAGTGGAAAAATGGTGGTGACACCAGTGATGACATGTCCTCTGTATTATCCTTTCTTGTATATATTTTTTCATTTTCCTGTGTTTTTTTGTTTTTGATGGACACATGGATAGATACAGACATGAGTGGATGTGGGTGAGAGATGGTGAGGTGCACTGTCCCTTTTTTTAACCTATAATAGGCCTACATCATTATTTTTCAATCGAGATCCCTTTCCTATAGTATCTCCATATATCTAGTAGTACTACAAGATCATCCTATAGTAGCTACAAGAAATCTTGTAGAAATCTAGAAAAATGGACACAAATTGGTTTTTTTATGCCTAAAGGTGGAGATGGATGATGGGGACATGGTAGGCATGAATGATATGAAATGGATGGAGGAATATTTTGTTTGATTCTTGGTTTGTTCTACCTTGAAGTGTGAGTCCTTTTTTCTCCTTAAAAACCTACAAAAATCACAAAATTTTATTAGTGGGCAGGTTTGGGGTCCCTACCATGGCACTTTGTTTTTCTTTTTCTCTTTTTCTCTTTTTTTTTTTTAAAGAAAGACAAGTCACCTCAAAGGATATTTTCAGCCTATTTGCCTAACCTATGCACCTCACAAGAGGTTTTTACCCAGGGATCTTTTTATTTTCCTTTTTTGCACTCGCGGACTACCTCAAGGAGGTTTTCAACCCAAAATTTGGCCTCAGGTGCCTCATAAAGGTTTTCACCTAGGTCCCTTTTGGTTTTTTTCCTCTTTTTTTCAAAAATAAAAAAGGCATTCAAGAATTTGGTGAGCTAGAAGTTGAGACACTTCCAAGCACATTCACTTCCTTACTGATGGTACTAATGAGCTCCTCCCTTGACAAAGGTCTTTTATAATATTTCAATCTATATCCATTGAAAAACAAGGGGATACCTTCTTCATCAACTGTACTGATTTGAAGAGCCCCATTATCATGGTAATTTTCTATCAAATATGGGCCCAACCACCTAGTCATCAATTTTCCTTTGAAGTCCATGAACCTAGAGTCATATAGCAAAGCCCAATCTCCTTCTTGAAAAATATTATCCTTGATATTTTTGTCATGCCAAATATTTCTTTCTACTTGAACAAATTTAGTGTGTATGAGGGTTTGCATCTTGAATTCATCTAAACCATTGAGCTGGATCAGCCTCTCTTGTTGTGCCTTTATAACATCCAAATCCAACTGTGTTGCCATTATCAAAGTGTTGTACTCATACTCAATGGAGAGAAAAGTTGTCTTTCCATAGACCCAGTCATAAGGGGTGATGCCAGTTGTTGTCTTCCAGGTCGTATTATAGGCCCAAGTGGCCTCCACTAGTTTGTCAGCTCAATATTTCTTGCTACTACTCACAACCATGGTGTGGATTCCCTGCAATGCTCTATTATTAACCTCTACTTATCCATTGGCCTGAGGATGATAAGAAGTTGACTTCTTGTGTTTGATCTTATGTTGCCTCAACAAATTCTCAATCAGGTGTGATATGGATTGAGATCCCTGATGAATGACTAGTTCTCTAAGGTACTAAAACTTGTAGAATATATTCTCCCTTAAGAACTCAGCCACTTTCTCTTTTGTTGCTACCTTGACAACCTTGGTATCAGCCCACTTTTTCAAATAGTCATTGCATACAATTATGTACTTCTGCTACCCTTATGGTGGATCAATGGGCCTAATGAAATCCATGGCCCACTTTTCAAATGGCTCAAGAGTCACTTAAGGTTGCAAAGGCATTTCATCCTTGGGAGTAGGTTCCCCATCCTTTGGCACTAATCATTTCGATTGATGTATCTTCTTGCATCTTGGTGAAGAGTGGGCTTGTAGTATACAACTTGCACTACCTTGAAGATTGTCCTCTTGGCTGCAAAGTGACCTACACAAGGCCCACCATGACAAGCTAGAAGGATGTCAAATACATCCTCCTCCATGAAACGTCTCCTAAAAAATTGATCTGGGCCTAGCTTGAATAGGTTTTCCCCAATCCAAGTGAATGGGGTAATCTTTCTTACAATTTTGTATTTTTCCATGGACGATAGATTTGGAGGGAACTCTGCAGTGACTAGGTAGTTGGCTATGTCAGAAAACCATGAAATAGAAAATAAATGCTCATATGGTAGTTGATCATCAACCATTCCTTCCTCACATGTAGGCAAAGAAATTCTAGACAAAATTCTGAAACTACAGTTTCACTACCAGGCTTATCGGTGATAGTTAGATCAAATTGTTGTAATAAAAGCAACCATCTAATAATTCTAGAATTCACATGAGGCTTGTTCATCAAATATTTGATAGCAGCATGGACAGTATGTACAAAGGTCTAGTAACCAGTGATGTAGTGTCTAAATTTGTTCAAGGAATGAAAAATAGCTAGGAGCTCTTTTTCAATCATAGTATAGTTCAATTTAGCCTTGGACAATTTTTTTCTAATGAAGTAAATGCCATAAGGAAACTTGTCATCTATCTGGCTTAGAGTTGCTCCTACATATTTTTCAGAGGCATCAACATGGATGTCGAAAGGAAAGGCCCAATTTGGGCCACAGAGTATGGGTGAGGTAGTTAACTTGTCCTTTAAGGTTTCTAGGGCCTCTTGGCATCTTTCTCGCCAACAAAAGTCAGAGTCCTTGGTGAGTTGTCCAAAAAATGGTGAGGCTACTTTCCTAAAATCCTTTATGAATCTCCTATAGTATCTAGCTAACCCCAAGAAACTTTTGACATCCCTTTTCTTTTGAGGAGTAGGGACCCTCTTTATGATAACAATTTTATTTGGGTCCACTTGTAGTCCTTCCTGGGATATTGAGTGACCTAAAATAGTACATCCATTCATCAAGGACTCACACTTCTCAAGACTAAGGGATAGGTTCATTTCAATGCTCTTATTTAATACTTTTCCCAAGTTAGAGAGATCCTCCAGGAAATCACACCCATAGGGAGTGAAAACGTCCATATAGATTTCTACAGAGGCATGTACTATCTCTGCAATGATGCTTAGAACTAGCCTCTGGAAAGTGGTAGGGGAATTACATAATCCAAAAGGAAGGAACCCATAAGAATAGGTACCCCTAGGATAAGCGGAGGTGGTTTTATCTTGGTCCTTTGGGCTCATCTAGATTTGATTGTAACCATTGAATCAATCCAGGAAAGAGAATAACTTCTTCCTTACAAGACCATGCAAGACTTGATCAATGAAAGGTAGAGGGGAATCATATTTTTTAATGGCTTTGTTTAACTATTTATAGTCCACACATATCCTCCATTTTCGATTCTTCTTTGGGACCAGAACTAGAGGAGACACCCACTCACTATCTGAGATGGGGTAAATGAACCCTGCTTCCAACAACTTCTATAGTTCTTCTTGAACTGTGTCTTTGATGGTTGGGTTCATTCTCCTCTAAGGTTGATGCACTTTCTTGCATGTTTCCTTGATGTAAATGTGGCGGGTATACATCGAAGGGTACACTCCCTTCATTTCCTTATAATTATAGGCAAAGGCATCCATATGCTCTCTTAGCATGTCACATAACTCCTTTTCCTGATGTGTAGAGAGAGAGAGGGGTTGATTTTCAATGTTTTAGTTGGACCAAATTCTATCATCTTGATATGAGTAGGACTTGAGTCGGCTAGGCACAAATCATTCCAAGGTTTATCTTCATATTTCTTTACTAACTCATCAAGAGTCATGGTGTTGGGTGGTTGATTTTGGAGGATTTGATCAATCATATCATCTTCATCAGGTTCCCCCCCACCTATAATAAAATATAGGGTAAAATTGGGTAAGATGATGCATGGTATACTTCATCTTCTTCCTCCTCTTCCAACCATAAAGGTAAGTCGTTCCTTAGATATGGTTGAGCAAGAGGTTACAAGACCAATTATTTGGACAAATTCCCATTTCTAATGGTCATATTGCTAGCCCTGCAACTTATGTAAGCGTTAGAACTAACTAGCCATATCCTTCCAAGGATAAGAGGATAACCATTGAATTTTGTCTTAGGTTGGATAACCAAGAAGTCAACAGGGTATTCCTAGGAATCAATCAAGACCATCACATCCTCGACAACTCCCTTGGGAGCTAATGTGGATATATCTGCAAGTTGAAAGACTATTGTGGTATTCCTTAATGATTCTTGGAGTTTTGATTTAAGCATGGTTTCCTTAGTCATCACATTGATGGAATCCCCAATATAAATCAAGGTATCAGTGACAATGATTCCATCAATGTGCACATCTAACACAGGACTTCCAGGGTCTAGATACTTCTGCGAAATCACTATCCCCAACATTAAGTCAGACTGTTGTCCAATGACATTAATGGTAGGGGTGTCTTTCTTTCTCCTCACAGATGTTTGAAGAATTTCTCCTTGATTAACTTCTTGTAGATGGGGAAATCCTTGATAGATTGGAGGAGTGGGATTTTAACACATAAGTTTTTCAATTCACCCAAAAATTCAGTCTCTTCTGGGGTGTGTTGTCTAGCATTGATTATTCTCTCAGGAAAAGGAGCTAGATTGGCTTGAGGAACAATCTCTTCCTTTTCCTCTTCAAGTTCATCAGGTGGAGATGGAGGTTGGTTATCTAGAGGCACTCTTCCAGACCTAAGTTCTATTTCTTGAATTTCCATAGCATAGGAAAGTAGGATGTCTCTCCATTATAGATCTATTATGCATGCTTGTTGTTCGAGTTTTTATTTGGCTAAGTAGGAATATCAGGTTGCTTATGTGGAGTAGGATCAAGGAGTCGGGGTTGAGGTGGAGGTGGAGGTATTAAGGCTAGGGATTGGTTGTATGAGGACCTCCACCCTTGCAATGTGGCATTCCACAGAGGTTGTGGGGGAGCATATGGCTGAAATGATTGATTGACAAGTTGGTAATGGTATTTAGGTGCATAAGACTAGGGAGAAGGTGTGGACTATGAAGGATCAGAAGGAGGACACCAAAGGGAAATGTATGCATTCTGATTGGGGTTGTAATATGAATATGATGCCCCGTACATTCCCTGCTAGTATTGTCAAGGTCCTTGAGGCCTCCTTTGGTTGATATAATAGAGTTGTTGAGTCACACCTTTAGTTCCTTGACACACAACTTTCAATCCAAGTTGAGAAGGGCACTTGTTTGTGGAGTAGTTTTCTCAAAGACTGAGCATACCTCTATAATATTCAATGGACATTCATTTATAGGCTTCCTTCTGGTTCATCTAGGGAAAAATATTGTTAAGGCTCTCTCTTCTTCCTCTTGATCTGCATGATGTACATTTGTGGAGAAAGAGTATGTAGCATTTCACTCTTAAAGTCCTCCAACATGTTTCCAATTTCACTTTTGATGGATGTGTTAGAGGAGGGTGAGCTGGCCAAAGCTTGACTAGACCTACTCTTCTTTTTGGATGCCCTAGAATGATTTTTTGAAAATTGTCTTGATAACATCATAAGATAACTAGTATATGTTCCCTTGAGACAACATGTTTAGGGTTTCTAGGATATATTCCTTGATCCCTCTAAGAAGGACTAACTTGAGTGATTTGGGATTGAGGGTGCGTCTGGTCCTTTTTTAGCTGAGTTGGAACATTTCCTCATAATCTTCCAAGGATTTATCATGTCCCAGGGTCATTCTGAATATTTCTTCTTTGGTATCCTACTACCTAAAGAAGTCCCTATACTTTTCATTGAAGGAATTTTGCATCTGAGCACAGTTAGTGATGTTGTCCCGAGGCAAACCCATGAACCAGCGCAAGGTTGCATCTTTAAGGGTGGAGGGGAAATTTTCAACTTCTGGTCATTAGAGGCATAATTGTAAGTTCTGTAGATGACAACAAACTCAAAAACAAGGTATTAGGGTCTTTTGAGGTTAAGCCATGGAATTGAGGAAGGGCAGAGGGGCTTATGTTTTTCATCCTACAATCTCCATTAGTTTCTCTAACGGGAAAATCACCTTCATTTATGTTTTAAGCCATGTTGTAAGCATGTGGAAGGGTTTCTTCTTCTTCTTCTCCAATAGGATTTTAAAATATCTCTCGTTGTTAACCTAATTAGTCCTCTAGCTCCCCTGCAGTCAAAGAGGGAAGTTGAAACCACCAAAGAAGAGGGAAGGTTGCCTGTGTGATGGTGTGGGGGAATTTGGAAATTTTTTTCCTAAATTTTCTCTACTCCTACAAGGCACAAAATATTTTTTTTTTAGGTTTTATTCCATAATTACTTGCAAAATATAAAGAAAGCAGAAACTGCAACTGTCTATTGAATGCAAAACAGAAATAAAGCGATAATTGCAACTATTTAATAAACATCAAATAGAAAGGAATGCATAAATTAAATATATCTAGACACCTCCCTAACAACGGCGCCAAAAAGTAATGAGCCTCAGTATTGCAGCAAGGATGCTACAACTCCTAAGGCCACCAACATTACTTTATCAACCCAGGGTTTGTACAAAATTGGAGGTGATAGTCTTGTATCTGTAGTAGACGCAACAGTCTACTCTTGTCACTTTTCAACTCACATGATACACCACTAAGGGTTTCAAACCAGTATTCTATTGACAAGAAGGAGGCAGACTATTGAGAGTGAATGGAAAGTTATCTTTAATGAAGGAAAGTAAATGGTTGCCTATTCTAGGAAAATGGATGTGTTGAATGGAAACTTCTATGAAATACCATGAAATAATCTAGCTAAGAATTGACACACATTAACTGTAGAAGAGAACTAATCTAACCTTGCATTCTATCATTTACCTATTTGGACTAAGTGGGCATGGAAGTTATCCTATCATTTTTATGATTGATGTATGCATGCACTAGGTATATTATGTTAAAATTGCATTAAAAAAAATTCTTTTTATTTTTTATTTAGAAATGTAAATCTTACCTTAAACAATACGATCATTGTAGGGGAGAAAGGCATGTACAATTTGGTCCAAAATTGCAATGAGAGGCATGTAATTCATGTGGATGGCCTACCCTATGCTCAGATCATCATTTATGCTCAAAACAGGCTAAAATAGGTTGCTACAGGGTTTCCTGTAGTAACTACAGGATGCCCTAGTTTACTACAGGATGTCCTAGTTTTCTATAGGAAACTAGCTGAAGGTTATAGGAAGGTCAGGAACGTGAAATGAAGTGCTAGGAAGATGTGTGATGTTGGAATAAGTTGTAGGGAAGGTGGACTGTTCCCAAGGCTCAATCCAACTCTTTGAGATGGTTGGATTTTCTCAAGGTGGATGTCCATGGTGGCTACAAAATAGAAATTTAGATTAGGGGTTGGTAGGCCTTGGAAGTAGGTGGAGAAAGCTTAGATGAGGTTGGTAGAATGATTTCCTCCCCACAGATCAAAAAATTCTGCAGCAACAGATGTTATTATCTTCATTTATGCACAACTTCATATAAATACAAAAAAGATGAGTTGAATTTGAGAAAACTGATTAAATAATGGCTAATGACTATATCTATGAAATGAAATGCCTTGTTAAACTATAGAAAAATCAACAAACAAAAAGAAAACTACAGGTGCTTCCAAGAAATTATAAAGAGTGACCTTTTCAACAACGAACCCTAAGTTATGCAATGATAAAAAGATAAATCTATTTTTGGGGCTGTGAGAGTGGGGCCCTCAAACCATGATACCATGAGGGAGATAAGGAAGAAACCATTGTCACAAGATTTTATGAAGTATTCTCTTTCACTACTGTGCCACTGATATACTTCTTCAACTTATGAAAACAATAATAGATGATCTTCCAACTACTTGTAAATTAAACAAATAATAAATAACTTCAACACCTAACTATGATTTTAACCTAAGAATACAAGTACAAAAAGAAGAACCTCTGCTACTATGGTTGGGCACTAACCCAAGAGCTTCAGACCTCTGAGTCAACTTAGTGTTGGATTAAATTAAAGCTTCTCATTATCATCAAAATATTGAATACAACATAACATTAACAGTCACAATGTTTTAGCTTTGAATTGCCTCTTGGCTACAACAAAAAATCAAATCCTAATGAGGCCCTTGGCCTTCTCATTTATATAAGCTGAAGCTACCAATAGCTACCTAAAAATTAGGGAGACTTGGCTCCCAAACTCGAGAATGACTTGTCTTCACTGTCACTAGCTTGGTTGCCAATGAACTCGGTTGGCTTGGTTGCTTGTAACTCCCTGCTAATGAGATACAGTGGAGGAATCTTTGAATGATTTGAAGAGTTAAGGAGGGAGACAAATGTCCTACAATCCCTCTTGTTTGTCCACTTTGAGTTCCTACACTTAAATTAACCAAAAATTGCTCCAATTCCTCTAATTAATGTATTTTATGCCACATGACATAACATCTCATGATTACCCTTCTCACTAAGAAAAAATATAATAAAATATGCAAGTAAATGTTAGAAATGTTGATTTTCATAAGCTACAGAGTGGAATTAAGAGCCATATAGTTTACCTGTTGATTAGCCTCATAAACATGGGTCAATCACAGCATCCCATGTGGCGCAATGAGAGGTCACCCTGTGACCTTAGGAATAGCAACAAAAATTTTGTATTGTGATTCACAGGCTCTGCGTGGTTCAATCTAATGACCTATAATTAACCAACTCACATTCGAACGAATAGGCCATGGGTGGTTCTTATTAACTAAGTGTGGTGTTGTTTTATTTAAATTACAATGATAGAGAGATTGGAGGAATGGCAGGGCCGACCAGCATGATAGACCTGCCTGACCCTTGGTTTTTGGTATGGCACATGACCATCGGTGGAGAACACAGAGGCGTGGAATATGGCACCCTACCTGTGCCCAATGCCCAGGGGCATATGCCATGTACAGAAATGGGAGTTGGGCCAGCAAGGGCATACGATCTATGGCTCGCCCCCCTTGATCCCATGTGGCTATACGACCACGTGCATGGAGATTGTGAGGGTCTTTCACCATGTTTAAAAGAATTATAACAAAAGTCAATGCAACCTCTGCCACTAGTTGCATATCAAACCGCCAACCTTTGGGGAGTTAAACAAAAGTGTCCTATGAATCACGCTAGAGGATTTATTTTGTTGAATCCTTTACGGAGAATAGGGATTTTGTAGAGTAGTTTGCAGACTTTTTGAAAAGGGTCATAACTTGCTCTATTTTCAACCTTTTTGAGCTCGGGGAGAGCCTAGAAAAGGGTTTTTGGGCATTCTAGATGCAATGGAAGTATTTTTTTTTAGATTAAATCATTTAGGTTGATTTACCAGGAGACATAGCCCAGGAGGGATGAAATCTGTTATCAATTTTTTGTTTTTCATGTTGCATGTTTGTCCATTTCTAGTTGTTAAAATTGTGCAAAATATTACATAAGGGTTTTTTTTTTCTTTTGAAATAATAATCCATTTCCTAAAAGACATAAAATAACTTGGAAATTATTTAATGAAACCTTCACTTTTTATTTTTGGATCAGATGGAAGGGTAGGAAAAGGATTTTTGTGAACAAAGACTTTTTCTCCCACTAAAAAAAAAAGTTTACCCAATCCTCTCATATTATAGGAAGAACCCTATCTAGAGAGATAGGCATGGATGTCGCAAAGGATTGAGCTTTTGTTGATATAAGGCATATTTATGGCCATCTATATGTTCCACTACTTCAATGCCTCTTTATCTTCTAGTAAATTGTTTTATCACCTTTTAAGTCTGAAATTTCTAGGGTTGTTTTGAGGCCCTATTTGATGTTTTTTGGTAATTCAGGAGCCATGGGTTTCCATAGCATAACCTATACCCATTTGAATGTTGTAACCATTGGATAGTTCTTTACAATGACTTATTGTGTGTCCCAAATAGGTATTGTATGCAAAGGTTGTGCCCTTGGAAAGTTGATTTACCAACTAACCACCTTAGGACCTACAAAACTTTTGGGACTCCATATTCTAGGGTTATGTTTTTTGACCTCTAGGATTCTTTCTTTATGTGAAAATTCTGTTATTTTTCCCTCTTGTAATATGTTTTGTAAATGTGTCTAGTTTCCATCTCTCTCTATAGAGATAACAACCACTATTATTCTTTTATTTCAATTATTAATAAAATTTATGGTTTCATCATACTACTATGCTTTCAATTATTTTTATCTGTGTGTGTTTTATTTCCATTCCCTCCTTTCATTACATTCATTGTACAGCCTAGATCATTCATATATGCAAGATACATCATATTTGTCATCACATTATTTAGGGAAGAGTTTCAAGGAGAAAGAACATACCTACCACAAATGGGAAAGATTTGGCTTTTTAATCTATATCAATGATCTATGTTCATACACAATGATTAAGGGAAAGCTTAAGAGAATTTCTAACTTTCCATAAATGGTCAAGATCTCACATCCATTTTAAATTAATGGTCCAAAATCCATTAGTAAGATTTCCCCTGTAGTATAAAACATTTCAACTAGTGGTAGTGGAATCAAAGAGAACACAAATCCATCAACCTCAAAAAGAGTTTTGTTTGACAAATCATACAATCACAATAATACTTGAAGAAAAGAAAAGGGGAAAAGTTAAAAAAGAAAGAATGAAACAAAGGCAAAAATTACAGAAAAAAAGGAAGAGAGATGAAAAAAAGGAAAGGAAAATAATGGCATGGAAAAACCTTAGCTAAAACCAATAAGGACATCTAGCTACCAGAAAAATAACATTTTTCTTATCAATGGGAAACATAACATATGACTTGGAGAATTAAATACATGCATGGAAATTTGAAGTGACATAACATTTAATTGGGAGGTCAATTGAAAAGAGATGATAATCATTAGAAAGTTGTGGGAGAGGAGAATAATTTCAAAGCACAAATCTCTATGAAATAGTGTAATTCATCCTCTAGAATCGGAAGAAAAACACTATCAGTATGGGAATTGATAATTTTGATTATGAAAAAAGCATGAGGTTGATTATATCATTAAATAGGTAATATCGAAGAAGGACAATATCCTTTTGAAGATGAGTAAGAAGTGAAAGAATCAAATGTTAGTTTTGGAAATGAAGAGATATAATATAAAGGGTAAAATGATGTAGATGAGCCTTTAGAATTGGAAAAAACATAGGAAGCTTGGAAGTTGGTGTTTAAAGCTATCAAGTAAACATTGAAAGGATGATGACATCACCAGAAACGTAAAGTCAAATAAATGCTCTATTGATTCAAAGATTAAACAATGTGTAGATATAGGGTGACGCTTGCACCGAAATAACTCATGGATATTGAAGAGTAGATGGTAAAGAGAAAGAAAATTTTTAAGGTTGCATGGGACATGATAATCAAGAAAAATACAATCAAAATTAAGAATTATGGAGCATCCATTCTTGAAAGTTAAATAAAAGAAAATTTCCTTAAACTTAAAGATCTAGACTAAATTTCCAACTAACTATTTTGGACCTTTTAAAATCCTATATATGATAGGATCTATTTCACATAAGTTTGCATAGCCTAAATGTTTTAAACGCCATAAACGTTTCCATGTGTCTTTATAGAAAATCCATGCTCACAATCCTAATCATGTTACTAATTAAGCTTTGATTTTGGTGGTATCAATTGGAGAATTATATATATAATTAATATCCATCTCATATAATAAGGTAATGATTCTTTCTAACTAAGGTATAGGACAAGAAAACGTGCGCAGGAAGAACATTGATGCTCTGGATCAAGGGGGGAGACCACCAAGATCTAAAAGATTAAAATGGACCTTGGGGGAAGGCCCCTAAGATCTGAAAAATTGAAATGCCAAAAGAAAAAGAGGAGAATTCCCATTAAACAAAACAACAAAGAATATTTACATTGATGATCTGGATCATGGGGGGAGACCACCAAGATCTAAAAAATTAAAATGGACCTTGGGGGAAAGGCCCATAAGATCTGAAAAATTGAAATGCCAAAAGAAAAAGAGGAGAATTACCATTAAAAAAAACCACAAAGAATATTTTTTATTAAAATGAAGAATAATTGTAAGGGCTACATTGTTGCGGACAAACTGTCCTTTTACAAAATGCGACTTGTTACTTATAGTACTTTTCAGTTACAATACCATGGGTCAATTCCATGGGTGAATGAATACCATGGGTGGATGTCACAATACCACGGGTCAATTCCATGGGTGAATGAATACCATCAATGGATGTCACAATACCATGGGAAAATACCATGGATGAATGAATACCATGGCTAGATGTCACTTACAATACCATGGGTGGATGCCACTTACAATACCATGGGTAAATTCCATGGGTGGATGAATAGCATGGGTTGATGCCATCTTCTATTCAGATCGTTCCTACCTCTTTAAGAAGCAATGGTCCCCATTACGTAAAGTTCCCTCCTGCGAAGCCTTTGTTGAATATGAAGAGCCATTGAAGATAAGGGTTTTATGTGGTTAACCTATAACCATGATGAACGAAGATTCGAGAATAGAGATAACCTGTAAGATCCAGATCAATTGATCTTGAAAAATCAACCTACAAACTATAATATGCAATGCAAGAAGCATATCCATGTTTTTTTCAATATTTGGATACTTTGAACAAGCTAATGGATGTAAAATTTATATGGTGTATAAGGGATAAATATTGTGAATTATAAATATTAGTTTGTATAATTATGTAGACATCAATAATTAAGTTGAGAATGGACATAATTTCAAGTAGAGGAGAGGGGAGGGGTGATGGTGGGTAGGTGCAATAACCTAGTTTGGTCCTGATCCTAAATATATATGTAAGGATGAATTAGATAAGAATTTAAACTTATGTGAAAAGAACTATGAGAATGTATGTTGAAAATAAATACAAATATAATTAACCAACTGCAAACAATGAAGAATAAATTATAATAAGGAGCATGATTCCATGAGAGGGAATGGAAAGGGGATGTAAAGAGCCTTTAACATAATATTAACAAAGTATTCATGTTCATTTATTTCTTACCTATCCTTGAAATAGGTACACTTTATAAGAGATATGAATACTCGGTATGAGGCATGTGGTCCCATTTTAAAGGGGGGCTTTAAGGGGAGTTCATTGTTTATTATCCTTGATATTTTGCAACTTCATGGATGGCTTGCTTAATTTTTGGATAATAATTGTGAGGAAAGAAACCCTTATTGATGTTCTTCTATTGAATTCCTTAAGGACATTATTTGTTGGCCAATGTATCGAGAACTAGAAGGGGAAATGGAAATAAGTTAAAGGACTATGGTTCATTAAAGTGGATCTCATTCCCAATGTTGTGCAAACTATGGGGGAAGAGATGCTGGTTGAGTGGAAGTGATGAAGTTGAACTTGTCCAAAATGTAACTTCCATGTGTATGTGTGCAATTTGTGAGGTGAGTTGAGTGAGAGAGATTTAAAGTCTATCCATAGCTAATTTTTTGTTGTAGATTCAAGCATGGCCACTCTAATAGAGTGATTATAGTTGAATGGAATGATCGTTGTTTCCACCCAATTGGTGAAGAATTATAAGAAACATAAGGACTTCTTTATTGTTTATGAATATGTGATACATATTCTTTTTAACTATTATGAGTTATGTATTCATTTATGGTTCCTTTTTTTCTATGAGTTAAGTTTGTATATTTGTACATGATACATTAGAGATATTTCTTTTTATATGTCAATAATGGAACCGTTTTCTTCTCTTTCCATGTTTGGATGCATTAGTAGGTAGTTGCATAAATGCATTTTAAGTGCTCACTCCTTGATTGCAATACATATGTGGTTGGTATGCTATAAGAGCATAGATGCATGAGATTTTTTTAGCTCTTAGTGAAATGGATATATATAATAGGAACAATAGGATTTGTCTAATTAGGTGATAATTTCCCAAACAATGACTTTCTCATTAGAATTCAACGATTTTTTATTCAAAATACTAAAATTGGCAGTGTTTGAATCATTTTTGTAATAGTCGAAATGGAGTCAACACCCTCAAGAACCCATGGAAAACCTAAAACGATGAAACTTGATAGTTGTAACCTAGATTCCAAAAATTTCCATTGAATTTCGTCAAAATCATGCGAAAAAAACAAACATTATCTTCTGGGCAAAACGTCGCTTGTTTGCACTATGCTAAAACAATGTCATTAAGGAATGATAACCATTATTTTAATTGAAGTATTGTTAATACCATTGACTTATTCCAAACATGCCTCTAATCTATTAATCTAAATGCTAAAAAGAATAGAAAAGAAGATACAACATTACTTAATTACAATTAATTTCATTTCACCAAATTTAATTATCACCACTTAGCAATAATATTTTCACACGTAACAAAAAATGACTTCCATACAACATTTATCAATGATATTTGATCCTATTAGAAAAAACTGAAGAGAAAGTTTTGATGAAATCAACCAAACAACTTACGTTTCTAGAATATACTTAAAAAACATGCTTTTGTCAAATAAATGTTTATTATACTAGTTATTAAACTGGATAATGTTTATTTTGGAATAGGGTTTCTAAGATTTAGATTTAATTATCTATGATCATTAAATGGATGAGAGAGATTTAAGTCCACCTAATATCAATTGAATATTTTTAGTAATAGCGAAAAGGAAAGCTAAAATTTATTTGAAATGTAAATATGCTCTTTTTTGCCTTTCAATTTAATTAAAAAAATATCACATCTAAAATATTTTTAAACTCTTATTTCTTATTGTTATTTTAAACTCTTATTCTTATTCTTATTTTAATAATTTTTTATAAATATAAATTTATATATTATTTTTTTATAAATGTTAATAATAATTTAAAACAAAATTATAATTTGTATTTTATATTATTTAAATTGGCAATTGAGATTATATGACCGGATTCATCACCTAAATTAAACTTAACTTTAATATGGTGGGCAGCGTATATGACAAGGCTAATCACATAAATTAAATTGACTTTTTGGTGGTGGAGAGCTTGTCATTTACCTGTTTTATGCAATGCAACCTTGAACCTGTTGGCATTATCTTCTTATAATTAAAAATAAATATATTATAATAGGGCGGGGAAAAAACATTCGTGATTGTTGGAATATCTTGTTGGCAATCACTCGTTGAAACCTATCATCTCAATCTAATGTTTAACGTGAAAGATGAGGTCACAATTCATTTAATGTTATTTTAATTTAAAACGTACAAAGATTCGTAGAACATGCTTGACACATGTTAGGTATATGCCCCTCCCTGAACCCAAAAATCTTCTCCCCGCCATTAAAGCCCAGTCAAAGCCGAGCACAGTTTTTAGTAGCTCGCGATCTCATTTCCAGGCCGAAGTAACGACGGAATTGCAGAAGTTTTTGTTTTGTTTTGTGATCCAAGTTTTATGTTTTGCTCAATTTCTATGGAACGGCGTACTGCAGGTGAGCAGAAAGCGGCATGGCAGGATGGCTTTCAATGAAAATATATAACACACTTGGCTGCCGTGCTGCGCCATTGGAGAATCGAGCTCTTTACCAATGGCTTAACTCGAAGCCGAGCTTTAAAACAGGCTGCCGATCTGTCACCGCCCATGAGGTTGAGGGGTCGAACCACGTGGTGTAGGACCATCTTCCGGAAGTATCTTTCCAGGCTCAACAAATTCGACCGCCAACGGCGCTCAGTAGTGAAGATTGTAGGCTTGGAATATGAAGATTTGGATTTTATTGCTCATTTCAAATTCATGGTAATGAAATAGCTAAAATGAATATAAATAAGCATATATAAATAAAAATTAGATATAATGAATAAAACAAACAATGCCTCAAACTTGAAATTAATTTCTACGCATATATTCACTTTCCTATGTTCAATGCCAATGTGTCCAATGAATTTGAAATCTATGAGCTTCGGGAAGTATCCTCTGGAAAGTGTGATCAAGTTTTTGTTTTAAGAATGAAGAATAAGGAAAATGATGCATGATAGTGAGGAAATGGTATTTTATTTTGACATAGAAGGAAAACATGCACATTCTTATTAAAGAAAATATCCATTTGCTTTATTGAATTATAATTCATTCATGTTATTTTGTGGCCGCATAAATGAAATTTAAGGTTCTGGGCTTTGGCTTTTTTAAACCATGTGAAAGTGTGTTGTTAATGTTCTAGATTTTCATAACATGAGTAGGTTTTTTTTATTTTAGATATTGCTCTCTGTATTAGAGGTTTAAGGTTTATTAATTTTTTTTCTATTATAATTTATATAGTTTGACACATGAATATGTGAATGTTGAGTTATTTAGTTGTATGTTAATTTTTATGAATGTTAAGGTTTTATAATGTGTTAAATCTTAGAGTTTTGTGAAACATTTCATCTAACAAATAGTAAAACATCTCATCTAGAATTGATATTTTACTATCTATATATATACATAATTTTAAAAGAACCCAACATCTCATCTAACAAATAGTTATTAGTAAATCTTTCATGTTTATGACCGAAGTCACAACCATGAAATTTAACTTCTATCATAATATTTATACCGAGTCCCGCTCATTGATCACAATTAAATACTCCTAAAACAAATCATATATTTTTAAATATTATTAAAAAAATGTATACACAATAATAAAAATATAATATAACATAGATATATTTAAAATTCGATTAATTTAGATTAAAAATTTATAAATATAAAAATATGAGATAAATTTAGATTAAAGGAATAATATAAAAAAAAAAAAAGTCACATAAATATACTAATATAAATATGTGCATTTTGAATTTGCATGAAAATTTAAATAAATTTAATTTATAAAAATAGATAAATATTTTAGTTAAATTTTTTCCCCTTTAGTAATATATTGACTAATTTAGTGAAATATATTTCTATTTAAATTAGGTATAATAAAAGTTATTTAAAGTAATACCATGAATTTTGAATTTAAAAAGTATGAACAATATATTTAAAATTATGTTTTGAGTTTAAAATAAATAAATTATACGAAGTTGTTAATTATATATAATTTGGATTGTTGGAAGAGATAGTGTTATTTTCGTATTCAGATTCAATGATCACATACCAAATTTAATGGCTTTTAACCACCTTATTATTTTTGTGCGAGAGTGATAGCAAAGCCCAAACATATTTATTTGCAGGTAAAAACAAATTGTTTTTTAGAAGTGATAGTATAATAAATTTAGGTTAACATATAGAAATCCACCTTTATGGATGGAACCTCCTCCTCAAAAAATAAAATAAATCTTAATACATTGATTTCAAAAAAATTATTCGTAATACATTGATTTGATTGATAGTTTAGTACATCAAATTAAACAATTGGATAGCATGTGGAACTAGTTGAATGAAACGATAGATTTTAT